>JAVTVY010028021.1:0-108605 GCA_036873755.1 Hanleya hanleyi | reverse complement strand
GTGCACCTACCTTCGGCTCTCCTTCGTCACTGGTACCTTGATATGGATTCGGTCATCTCTGGGTATTCTGGGATACAACTTACATACTTGTAGCGCTACTATTGCCGAGATGTCCTTTTGACCTTTTTTGCTTTTTGATAGCGTTAATTCGTTATTGCCACTAGGGGTTCAAACGCATCGATATGTCATACCCTGCGCTCAAGGAAATCTGTATGGAGATTTGTGGAGCTAGAAGTACTTGCTGCTCTCCTACTCGTATATAACTGAAGTGCAATTCCAGATATACGCCCAATAGTAGCAATAAATGATATAACAGGGAGAGAGAGAGAATTAGGGTTTAACGTCGCATTCAGCAATATTTCAGCTATATAGCGACGATATAACAGTAGCATATATGACTGTGTAATGTAGTAAAATCTGCAGAATATGCCAGTACGTAAGAATAATGTGACGCCAAAGGACTGTGATGGAATGGAGAGAGAGAGAGAGAAGTAAGGTTTAACGTCGCGTTCAGCAATATTTAAGCTAGACGATTTGTGATGGAATGCATCGACGTAAGTGGGTGAATATAGACAGTGATACATCACATGAAAATAATGGAGTATCGGGGGACAGAATAAGGCGGCGAGGAAGAGGGGGAGAAAGAAATATCATAAAACTGACAGAAGAGAGCATATAGAATTAGAAATCGGGGTTAGCCGTGTTAGTCTGTGTAATATAAATGCATAACAAAGAGTGGCACCTTTAAGGCTAACTAAGTTTAATGACCACGAGCTTTCGCAGATAGTGGATATCTGCTTCGTCGTTCATATAAAGTTAGTCCGCTTGTCATCAGCAAGATGTCCAGTATATGCACAATTTGCGATAAAATGTTCTGAGAACAAGAGACACAACTTCCTCCAGCAACAATGGCTGGGTCAAGAGTAATCGACCACTCTTTTACCATGATAGCCACCGGTATCACGTGTTGTGCGAAAACGTCCTGGATTATGTAATTTCTTAAAGGAAGCTTACATGAGCCCTTCTGCGACGCGTATCGTATGGTCGGTACTACAGTCAATGGTCGACCATCTATGAGAATACACAAATAAAAACTCCATTCACGACATTCCCCACGATATCGGGGAGATGTATTACTTCGACGCGGCGCAAACCAACGTCGTCGTCCTGCGCGATTTAATGGATGAATGGGTAAATGCCGATCTATTTACCAAAGGATCACATCATAAAGATTTATCCGTCATCCCAAAATGTCTTCCCTCAAGGCAAATCCTTAAACTGTCAATACTTCACGTTGTTCAACAATCCTAATGACAGACAACAAATACAAGGGTGGGAAAGAAGAATCTCTCATCGAAATTCGACTCATTTCATGTGAACATTTGAGAATGCGATGAATACGCCCCATGGCTATCTGTTAGTGGATTTCAGGCCTCATGCCACGGAAGATAACAGAATGACCACTTATGTAATACCACGAAACAAACGCATACAATATCGGTCCTTGAATAACATGAACCAACAACTGTCTCCCTATTCTCTGGATGCAATAGCTCCACCAGCTACAAATCAGCAGTCGACCCCCCCCCTCCCCGTGCCCAACTTAGCCCCTACTTGGAACCCAGTATTCCTCGTCATCATGACATCATGCTGAACGACACAAAATCGCAGGTGAATTTAAACACCCATCTTTATTCTTCTTCTACTTTAAATTTCCTATTAACGTTAATGTTTATATAGCAAATACTATATACAATAGGCTAAGTTTATACAACGAGATCGCGATGCAGGCCCGGTAACAGTGAGTTGCCGGGAACAGTCTGTATGGCCCGGCACGGTCAACTAGGTATGGAAAGCTCCCTCCAGGTCTAGGCACCCCGGAGGGAAAGGGAATAGTAGGCCTGTGTCTGGAACTTGCCAGGATTATTTTCGACCAGCGATACGGTACTGGATATGGAGCGGCTCTCCTGATACGATCCTGGTCTAGAAATGCAGCCCGGCGTATCCGGCTTGGAATTGTAGAACGGCGACTACGGTGAAGCAACGGCGTCAACGGCGGCCCGGCTATGTCAGATCTGTTATGTTGCTGCACAGCAACTGCAGCACTAGAAATTGGGCCCTCAAACCCCAACAATTTCGTCAGGTAGTCATTTCAGTGAAACACGTCACGGGCAACTCTGGTTATGGACAGCGACACAGCCACTGCGACCCGAAAATCCGGCTTCTCTATGCACACCGATTCCGACAAGAATTAATACTCAGCGTAATAATGCAACACAGCCTATAGTATCTACGCACGATTCCCACCGCTTCTGCAAAGGTACTTTTAAACTTAGACTTCTTGTACATCCATCCAGTCAATAATCTTCTCTCCATGTGATGTCCTTCCATGGTGAGTGCAATCAGTCCAACACCGAAGTAAATCGTCCTTCCATCGAGTCACCTGGAATCAACATTAGATACTAATTCTGAGCAGTACACACTGGCAAGTATCAGGACATCTTCCGTACTAGGGAACCTAAGGTAACTTATTTTTTTTTGTCAGTTTCCCTCACCTGTTCGATACATCACGATCCTCAGACAGTAGTACACGATTAAGGCAAAAAATCCGTCCCACAACTCACGCCCTCGACATTAGGCGCTTTCCGTCGCTGCATGGCCACAGCTAACAAAGTCAACGGATAGCAAAGTCGCTGGATGTCTCTGGTTCTAAGTCGGGAACAGTCGATCAAATTTTTAGAAAAGAGGCAATCAACAAAGTAGATTCGTTTGATACGACTAATCAACAAACATGATCAACTGGCTCGGCTCTCAAATTATGTTCTCAATTATTGCTTATTTCGTGGTCGACGGAATCCATGTTATTCGAATCAACGGTGCAGAGAATGCCTTCTCGCCAAGAGATCCCCACGAACCTCTCTACAATATCTGTCTCTGCTGATAGCAGAGTTTGATCCTGTCGTGATACATATCCTGACACCGCCCATCCTCGCCTTAAATGAGGTGAGTACTTCTGTGAGTACATCCATGATAGTATACGGTCTTGCATATCTGGTTGTTCTTACCCCTCTGCTTGACCACGCTGGACAATCAAAATGCCATTCTCGGGAGGTTTCGCTCCAATCTGCGATCTCCGGAGGTAAACAAGGCATATTTCCGTCCAAATTGTCGGAGTATGGTAGTTTTTTTGGCATTCAGCAAACTTTAACGCACAGTTACAGCAAAGATGTAAATGTAAGCGAAAGTTTGCATAGCCCACCGAGTAACCACGTTATTTATCTGTCATTTAACATATACAGCAGTCCCCACAAAGCTGTCAAAGTCCGTATCGAAGCAAAACAAACTGGTGAGCTGGGCTGTAATTTCTCACTTCAATCGGTTTGGTGTGCGTTTTGCAGTTGATTTTCAAGGCTCACGGTACACACGAATATCCTATCACTCCAAATCATATATCAAATGAAAGCTTATGTCAACGAGAATGTACTTCAGCGTTTTACTTTGGCCGAAAATACGTATTTTGCCCATACACACTAAAAATACGTTGAGTAGACATTCTCGGGAGTTCGACAAGCCATGCTTCGGAGGGTTATATAAAATAACAGAAATATTTTCATTTGCTGTGTTTTCATTGTGAGATTTGTATTTAATACGAATAAAAACTAATGCTCTCTATGGTCTTATCTATATTATTTCGTGTAGACCGACATGACGGTCTCTTTGTTGTGTAAAGGACCAAGTGAGTAAGCTTTAAACAGGCCTACCTGCATGTTAGGTTGGAAACGGAATTTTGATTATCACAAAACATTGTCCGTGGGTTCTGAGTCAACAATTAAGCAGTAGTCTTTTCTGTACACATATTGCGACACCTCAAAGCAGAAAACATTTTATAGTACATAAAGAACAAACATTTGTTCATCTTAAAACGTTTGAGGTGTCGCCTTTTCTACACGGATAAAAATTCTTCATGAAAATGCCTCCTTTGGTGGTTCTGTTTTGCCATTTATCGGAAAATCAAAATACAACTTTTGAAACGGTACAGGTATAGCTAGCCTGCCTATAGGTTTTGTCGATCTCGTCATGACAAAATTTGTTAGAATATCAGAAGCCCGCGCTTGAAATATGAAAAAAACATAGCGAAAATATATAGGTACAAGGACATCTGCATTTTCCTAGTTGCAGAATTGTAACTCTCATATTATGGAGCGAATCCAGAGAAGATCTGACTTAATTATTCTCACATTACCTTTCACATTAAAACATATTCTGCATTCATGATGGGTCTGAATATTTCGAGGTTAAGTTCTCACACATCACCGTTTTACCTATTTTACAACAACAGCGACAGTTTTACTAAGGTAAACAGCTGTTTTCTGACACAATGTTTAGATGTTTTCTGAATGTGCTCGATTTTACCTATTTTACAACAACAGCGACAGTATATAAACAGACATTTTCTGAATGTGCTCGATTTTTGCTAATACTTACTGGGATATACTGGTATAACGTACAACTAACTACGTGCTACCTCCCTGAAAGGTATCACTTGTGGTACGGTTTTAATCAAACCTTCGTCAAAATCTGGAAATAATAAAAAACTTGAATATTGTGTATTTTTGACGAAAAAATTTTGTACGTGGGTGTTTCTAGATAATATATGTGCAGTAATTCCTCAATAAGTGGCCTTGGAATTTTATGTCGTATAAAAGTTCGTAATGACAAGTTATCTCACATCATCCGAACGCATGACACGATCATACGTAGAAACTTCTGCTCGTAGCCATGCGGTAACGGGTGCTATCTGAGTGTAATAGGGCGTTTCCCAAATGGTCACATCCGACTGGTCCCGTTACATCCGAGATCGGTGCAATCACATTCATACAAAGAAGACACACCTCCAGAAAGCGATCGATTGAAATGATCCCATGGTGGGCCTCGAAGTACCCTCATCACAAAATGAAAAGCATATCATTTTTCTGTGAACTGCCGCCGATTTTATTTTGTTTTCAAATATGTTAGACCGTTTGTAATATGATTTTTCTTAAGATAAACAAAGAAGCATGCTCTACTAGAGTGAGAAATAAAATAGCTAATTCGCACAACTTCGTTTTGGTCTCGCGTAGACTCCCCCAGTCTTGCGCCTCGTGAAACTGACATGTCTGCATGTCTGAGAAATATTTAAATACAGATAATTTCATTGGCTTGTTTAAATGGGGCCGACATTTGACCTCATGCTTTGGGAACAACTTTCGAACTGGATTATCTCCCTCTAGATAGATGGCGCCGTGTGAAATACATGCCGAATCACAGCGATAAACTAAGGGTAGTGTTAAGTGAAACGTGAAATGCTCTTAGCAAGCTAAGATGGTTATCTCACAAAATCTAAATTCCGCCGAACTCGAGGTTTTTTAGAATTAACGAGATTTTGTAAATTTTAATATTTAAATGACCTGGCGAATCTTTCCATCAACTGATGGTCTAGATAACTGGAATATTAAATTCGGGAAAGTGTCAAAATCTGGCGATTTAATGTTTCTTGGAGAAAAAAAAATATTTCATGAAACTGGTGAATGAAAAAATTAGATTAAAAAGTCACAGGGGTGAAGTCATGCCTATAGTGACCTGTCTGAATACACCTGTGTACTATGAACTATAATTCTGCGAATATATTATAGATTGTTTATTTTACCGAACTGTTAGCTTTTTCCTCTGCCTGTCTAGGTGAGAGTTGCAGTTCTGCGTCAAACGTTGCTTATGTTATATAGATGAAATGTCTGATATAAGTCTATTCACAGTCAAAGCTAGTTTAATTAATGATTGGTTCCTACATAATTGCTAATACCGGTGATTTTCTTGTCTGTGAACCAACCTACCAAGAATAATCTTAGCATTTCTGGAAATGTAATATAGCCTGTTAAAATATAAACCACAGAATCGGACTTGAAAAACACAGTCTAACGATAGTTTTGTATGTTTCAGTTCGCTGGTGCCTTGGAACGGCAATTTTTACAGGCCTTCCAGCGACAGAATCAAATGGTACCGGGATACGTTTCCAAGGGGAAGGCTTTGTAGCAACTACTAATGACACAATTGTGTCGTTGTCATGTCGCCAGCTAATATCGTAATTGCGTCATTAGCAGGCGACTCGTGCAGAGTCGACCAAAAATGACGCAATTAGGACATTTATGTCATTAGTTATTGCAAGTATATCGAAGATTTAGTCATATATCATGTGGTACTATTGTCACAATGCAGTTGTGACATTTGCTGGCGACTACTGCTATAATGACAAAATTGTCGTAATTCTCCAAATGCATTCAACCGCTTTTGCCACAATTGCGACATTAGCTGGCGACTCTGGATGAAGAGTGGACCACTGATGACGCAATTACGACATTTATGTCATTAGTAGTTGCTACTGCAAGTATATCAAATATTTAGTCATACATCGTGTGCGATATATGTTTGTCTCAAATAATTACTGATTCCCAGTTGTGAAAATAAGCGGTTATCACTTTTTTAGTGTCGCCTGCTATTGTCACAATGCAGTTGTGACATTTGCTGGCGACATGACAACTGCTGATCGCTGAATTATCGTAATTGCGACAATTGTGTCATTAGTAATTAAAAAAAAAAATTCTTCAACGATAACTACCAACAAACTAAGTATACCGGTAATATATATTTATGTACCACCCTCCGAAGTATGGCTTATTTAACTCCCGAGAATGTCTACTCAACATATTTCAGTGCGTATGGACAAAAATACGTATTTTCAGGTAAAGTAAAATGCTGAAGTATATTCTCGATGGCGTGAGCTTTCATTTGATATAGGAATTGGAGTAATAGGATCTTCGTGTGTAGCGTGAGCCTTGAAAATCGAGTGCAAAACGCACACCAAACCGATCGAAGTGAGAAATTACAGCCCAGCTCACCAGTTTGTTTTGCTTCGGACTTTGACAGCTTTGTGGGGACTGCTGTATAGGTTAAATGACAGATAAATAACGTGGTTACTCGGTGGGCTATGTAAAATTTCGCTTACCTTTATGTCTTTTCTGCATCTGTGCGTTAAAGTTTACTGAATACCAAAAAAACCCTGCCATACTCCATAATTTGGGCGCAGTTATGCCTCGGTTGCTTGATGCTAAAGGTCACATACCGTACAGACATGTATCCACATGGGATTTCTCGACTCTCTGTACTACAATCCCTCATCAGGACCTTATTGACCGTCTGAGTTCATTAATAGTATCTGTGTTCAAGAAAACTGATCGTAGATATATTAATGTCGAAAGCCATAAAGCATTCTTTAGCTCTACTACATACAGGAGATATCATTCATGGGATGTTTCTTTGTTTATAGAGTTGCTTGAATTTCTCATTAAAAATATCTATGTGAAATTTGGCAACACAATATATCAGCAGCATATAGGTATTCCAATGGGTACTAATTGTGCACCCCTGTTGGCTGGCCTGTATCTGTTGTCTTATGAATATGACTATATGCAAGCGCTTTCAAAAACCGATCCATTCAAAGTCCGTTCCTTCTCATTCACAAAACGCTATATAGACGATCTTCTCGCTGTGGATAATCGCTATATAAATGACGCAATGAAGGATATATATCCACCTTCACTGGATTTGAAGGAAACTACAGATAGCCCTACAGGCACATCATATTTAGATCTATATCTCTATAAAAATGAAGCGGGCATTCTCTCTCGTCGACTTTATGACAAAAGAGATGATTACAATTTCGACATCGTAAACTATCCCTTTCTGGACAGTGAAACCTGCATATGGCGTATACATATCTCGCTTAGTAGCATTTGCTAGATCCTGTGTTAAATGTGACGCTTTTAATCAACGTCATAAAACATTGTTGCAGAAACTTATAAAACAGGGCTATTCCACCAAGCGCCTCCATTCAAAGTTTCTCAAATTTGGCGATACATATCGCATGCTGATAGCAAACTACGAACGTAGCGTGCAAGATCTATGGCGCTACGTTTCGTAACTTGTGTCTAATTCCGCTTAACCCGGGACTAGGGGCCGTATGAACCCATGTACTTCAAGACCCTCATGGTACTCATATGATCAGACACAATCAAAGCGTGACTGAGATACATCATTCTTTAGATGACGACTTTACAACGAATATTATGGATTAAGAATACTGATCAGCAATACGGATTTGATATTTTTGGAACATCATGATGTCTTGCCGGCATCATTGAAAACTGTTGACCGCTTCTCTCTTGCAGGAAACAAGCCTATGTTTATGTATACTATGGTTGTCTTTTTGAATTTGGTGCTAATACTGTTATATGGAATATGGAATAGGTCTTTGGATTATGGACGCGGATATTCTCTAATGGACGACGGCTGAATTATGAATGACGGACTAGACGCTTGTAATCGTTTACCTCCGGAGATCGCAATTTAGAGCGAAACCTCCCGAGAATGGCATTTTGATTGTCCAGCGTGTTGACTGATGTATGAAGATAAACTAAATTCTCTTTTGAACACTTTCGAGGGCCAGCTCGGATGTCGTCGAGACGTTTTGTCTGACGAAAACTCTTCCCCACTGCCCCACGAGCTGTCAAGAGCTGTTCCTTTACGAGAGTTCATCGCGTCGGTTATCAACCCAAGGCGAGTATGGAGAGTCATCTCCCGTCCTACTATCATCATGTTGGGCGTGTATCCGGTCGTTTCGTATCGAGAAGATCCCAGTCGAATGTATTCCGATCATCGCGGAGTAACAACGTCTGTTATACGATTTGGTTAAACCTCTGCACCATATAATTAAATTTCGGGCGGTATGCGGTAGACCGTGTCTTTTTCATACGAAATATCCGGCCCCTGCCCCGGAAAACGATTTTCAAACTGTCTGCCTTGGACAGTGTATGAACGCTGGCACCCAAATCTGGGCACAAAAACGTCTGTCACGGCTTGGGCAACCTTGTTGGCTTCTTGGTCGAGGATGGCAAAGACCTCAACCCAGAGAGTAGAATAGTGACCTGCTGCGAGTATATAATTATGGGCCCAAGATATCTACAGCCATGCGCTCCCTAGTGCTCCCGGTCATACGGGTAGGGTTGTACGGACGCTGAGTTAGGACTGTCATGACATTGGGTGAGGACTCTTCTCTGTAAATAACGGCGCTTAACTGAACCTCGGTTATCTACCCATCGGCTTGTCAGCATGGAATCTTGCAGCAAACGGGCACGTACTGACCGACTTCATGCTCTGGTGATCTGCGCTTCTGTTGCACCCAGTCGATCACTCTCCGAAACATCCGAGTCTTGTTTCTTGGCAAAATCCTCCCTGATAGGACTTCAATCAGCCTTACGGTTTCGTCATCCTCTATTCTGGGACGCTCACAGTGTTTGCATTGCCGTAATTCCATTCTCGGTATGTATTCGATGTCGAAACCGTAGCAGGATGAGGCTAACAACTACCAAGCTTCTTGATCTTCCGGCTCTACAAACTGCATAAACCAGCGAAGGGACTCATGCTCCGTTCAGAGCAAAGACTTCTTTCCATAAAGATAATAACGGAAATGATTCACAAAGAAACCAGGGCTGAATTTCTCGACGTACGACACAGTATGACGGCCCAACTTTAGGGTGAGATAGCGGTTGCATGTAGAAATGTTCTCCGGAAATGAAAAAAAAACGGAAAACGGACTTTACACCTGGTGAGTCGTAGAAATGAGAATTTTGTTGTTGAGATTGTGTAGTCTCTCAATTTAGGATGAACGTGACGTCACCATTGGACATCGCCGGATGTGACGCCATCGCTCGCATGCGCATGCACTCGATGGTACACCCTGTTCCCTTTAGCTTGTAGGGCCTAGGATACAGCAGCGGTGCAGGTGTACCATCGGATGCGTGCGCATGAGCGCGATGAGGTCACTTCCGGCGATTTTTCAGTGATGACGTCACTTTCATCAAGGGTCAAAACAGTGGTCAAAACATGTGCGTGTGATTGGACGGTTGACAATGCGCTAATCCGTTACGATAGAGCGTTAAGGCGTTCAGATGAATGTGTTAAGGCGTTACGATAGGGCGTTAAGGCGTTGATACGGGCGTTAAGGCGTAACAATAGAGCGTTAAGGCGTTAAGATAGCTAGGGCGTTAAGGTGTTGAAACGGGTGTTAAAGGGTAACAACGGACCTTGAAGGGCGTCACTGTATTTCGATGGATTAGTGTCAATTCCATGGAATATCTAGTCCCATCAGAGCTAATGAGCTATTTCGCCAGGGCGTTGAAGCGTTAAGCTAGGCGTTGGCGGGCGTTACTGTGTTACGTCCATAAAAGCAATCGTATCACAAAGGCGGGCACAATCGACGTTCCTTCCAGCAGACATTACCACGATGTTCACGTGTACGACATGCTCGAAGCCCTTTCGTCGCCTGGACAGTTTACGTCGTCACACAAGTACACGCCAGAAAGTACCCACGCATACATGTGCAGAGTGTGATATAGTCTTCAAGCATCCCAGTCAATTGAAACGTCACCAAAGTGTCATCCACGGATCACGCTCGCCACTCTCGAGAACGGATATTTCAGTTCCCATGTAGATGCATCTTCGAATTGAAGAACCCATGGATGTCGATCCAACGTCCCGAATTGGAGATTTATCCCAGTGTCGAGGAGCCCTTCGATATCGCTGACTACAAACGGGGGAGGTAAGAGCTCGGAGCTCCAGTATCCCAGACTGCCCGAGGACGCTTAGGGCAAACGGATCTGAGCGAACATGGCCGAAGATTGAACTTTCTGAAATGGCGTCTTCTGATTCTACAAGAGCATACTTGAATTGTAAAGATACCCAACGCGACTCACCCAGCTTGGGTATGATGTAACATTGGAGAGAATAAACTATATGAAAACTTGTGAACCTGTTGATCTGTCTTCCTCTAATCTGTCTGCATCATGGCGTTAAGCCGCGAGGGATTAGCTATAGAAGATGTTTGGGCGTCAGGGCACCACTGCGTTAAGACGGACGTTCGGCAGCGCCATCACCACCAGCATCACTACGACGACCACCACTACCAGTGCGACCACCACCACACACCACTACAATACACCCCACAGACACATACACACACACTCTCAAAACCAACACCACCACATCCATCACTGCTAAAACCACCGCATACAGACACACCACCACCAACACCACCACGCACCACCACACTCACTTACTCGCTCATTCACTCACTCACTCACACACGCGCAGGTAACTTCACCAAGTAGCCAGATTGAACAAGGCCCTCATCTCCCACAAAAGCTCCTTTGCACCTCCGAAACTCCCCTATCTCTAATACTCCTGAGTGAGCAGGCACATCTGTTATGCTAGGGCGTTAAGGCGTTATGATAAGGCGATAAGGCGTTAAGATAGGGCGTTAAGCCATTCAAGTTAAGATAGGGCGTTAATGCGTTACTGTAAAAGTCTCCATTAAGTTCAAAAGGCAAATATACTGGATTTCTGCTTTCACTACTACTAAGGGGCAACTGGATTACTTCCCTTGATTTGTTGCTTTTTTCTGAAATTGAGAGACTACAAATTCTCCACAACAACAACAGAATTCCCATTTCTACGCCTCACCAGGTGTAAAGTTCGTTTTCCGCTTTTTATTTCCGAAGATCCTTTCTCACATGCACCCGCTATCCCATCCTGCACATCTCGGCAGGCCACGATCCGCTGGGAACCGATATTAGCCCTTCTAGACTTAGTTGTTAGGGGGTTTCCATCGTTTTAGGGGTAAGGTTCGTGTTTCCGGATTTTTCTCCCGGGGAAAGTTTTACATACACCCACCCATTATTTGATCGGCCTCGAAGAACGCTTCGCGTTGATACATTCCTCGTCCAGGTACGCCCACTGTTGGCCTACCTCGACCTCAAAATGTCTCCCACAGACCTGCCTATGTACTTAAGCATGAACAGTCAGAACTTTTCAGGGAAAGTAACCCCATGGCCACGAGACTCCTACCAGCGTAGCTGTGTAATACTATAGAGGTTAACTAACTCCCAATGTATTCATTCGGTCAGGCTGTTCGTGAGTATAACAGTATCTTCGTGTCACTTGACCTCTCTGGGCCGGAGGTCAAGGTCGCTATAGTTCCGGCAACGGTCATTGAGTACACTTCGGGTCACGTGACCGGAAGTGACCATTTACCCCTGCGTACCATTTTTATCTGGTATTGTGCGCAAGCAGAAGGTTCAAAGGTCACTTAGTGACCTTTGCCGGAACTATAGCGGCATTGACCTCCGGCCCAGAGATGTCAAGTGACACGAAGATACTCTTTTACTACTACTAACCGATGTGCTTCAAGGTCCTGATGGTGTTCATATGAATAGTCACAATCAAAGCTTGACTGAGACAAATCAGTCTCTAGTTAACGACTTTACAACGAATATAATATGGATTGAAAATACACATCAGCGATACGGATATGATATTTTTGAAACATCATCATTTCTTGCTGGTATCATTGAAAACTGTTGGCCGCTTCACTCTTGCAGAAAACTAGTCTATGATTATGTATACTATGATTGCTGTCCACATTGTTCGTCTGAAGTGTTATCATATTTGTATTCAGCATTGTGGCATGTCATACTGGTCACCAAACATGCACACACGATTATCAGACCGTAACAGCTGTAACAAACTTTCTCAACAACCCGTCAAAGCCACCAATATCACAATCACAAACTTCGGAACTAGACAGGCTGTCAAGAGATTCTGGGATATAGCCTACTCAACTTGTATCTGTCCATCATTAACAGCTAAAGAAAACTTACTGGAAATATTAGAATCCTATTTTCGATTAACAACTTCAATAGAACACAAGGCTATTCTATGGATAACAACTTCTTTATTGCTGTGGAGCTGACGTTTCGTTGGAGATACTTCCAACTTTTTCAAAGCTAATGATCTACATAGTACAGTTGAGGGTATTTATACAAGTGATAACAAGCAAACAAGGTCACAAAATAATCATAGCACAATAGGTTTCATGAGTTAATCATGTCAAAATAAAGAAATTCAAATAGTGAATATGGCTATTATAATCTGCTAATCATCTAGGCGGGTAAAGACAATGGGTGATTACAGATTAAGTTCAAAGTGGCCTCATGGTTAAAGTGACAAAATTATTGAATCTTATATGTGTGAGGATTATACAATTGGTAAGAGATAATCACATGGATAAATAGCATAATGTGTGAGAAGTACATAAAGGATAATGAAAGGATTAACGGTCACGGTGGTAATCTCCATCTAAGCTGATAAGGCTGTCATAGGCGCTGGGTACAAACTGTCCACTGTCTCTGTTGATTGCGGGCTTGTGTCTTTTGATGTGAATGGCTTCCTGTAGTCTCCTCTTTGTTTGGTCGGTCTGGTGGATGGAAAGTTTGTGTATGTTTTGCCAATTTATCTGGTGTCCTGGGTGTTCCGTCAGGTGGTCCGAAATGGCTGATTTTCCGTCTGTTTTATTGCTGGAGGCCTTATGTTCCTTGATGCGGACGTTGAGGGGTCGCATGGTTTCTCCTATGTAACTTTCCTGGCAGGAGCAGTCAATTTTGTAGATAATTCCCTTGGGCTGGGGTGGGTCGGTTGGTGGTAGTCGTCCTGTAGCGTTAAGGTAGTTTTTAAGGGATCTGCTGCTGGAAAATACCGCATCGATGCTGGCTTGTTCTTTCAGGAGTCGTTTTATGTGGTGACTGGTCTGCCCAATATATGGAATAGCGATGAAAACAGGACTGGGGTCTCGGGGAATTGGATTTTGTTGCGGCTGGGGTTGCAATGTCTTCTTGATAATTCGGTCTAGCATGGCTTTGGGGTACTTGTTTTGATCAGTGAAAACTGTCTTTAAGTGGTTTATTTCACTGGGCAGGCTCTCTGTGGAACATATATTTTTGGCTCGTCTGGTTAAGGTAGATATGATGCCGGCTTTAACTTGACTTGGGTGGTTGGATAGGTAATGGATATATTGGTCGGTGTGGGTGGGTTTCCTATAAACGCTGGTTTTGAGGGTATGGTTCTGCCTGTGGACTAGGACGTCAAGGAAGGGGAGTTTGTTGTCATCTTCTTTCTCCATGGTGAATTCCATTCTCGGATGTTGGGCATTTAAGTGGTTGAGAAGGATGGTGGGGTCATCACCGTCTTTGAGAATGGAGAAAACGTCGTCAACTTTTCTGTGCCAACACATAGGCTTGATGGGGGCAGTGAGGAGAGCGGATTCTTCAAGTTCGGTCATGTAAATTTCAGTGATCACCGGGGATAGAGGGGATCCCATAGGTAATCCATGTATCTGCTCATAGACCTTGTCGCCCCATGTGAAGTATGTGGAGTTAATACAGGATTCCGCTAATTTCATAATGCTGTCTATGGTCAGGGAGGTTTTCATAGTGGGTCGGGATTCTGTGACTCTTCTCCTGATGATGTCCATGGCCCGATCTCTAGGGATGTTGGTAAAGAGGTCTACCACGTCATTACAAGCGTCTAGTCCGTCATTCATAATCCAGCCGTCGTCCATTAGAGAATATCCGCGTCCATAATCCGAAGACCTATTCCATTTCCATATAACAGTATTAGCACCAAATTCAAAAAGACAAAAGTATACATAAACATAGGCTTGTTTCCTGCAAGAGAGAAGCGGTCAACAATTTTCAATGATGCCGGCAAGACATCATGATGTTCCAAAATATCAAATCCGTATCGCTGATCAGTATTCTTAATCCATAATATTCGTTATAGAGTCGTCATCTAAAAAAATGATGTATCTCAGTCACGCTTTGATTGTGACTGTTCATATGAGTACCATGAGGATCTTGAAGTACATGGGTTCATACGGCCCCTAGCCCCGGGGTTAAGCGGAATTAGACACAAGTTACGAAACGTAGCGCCATAGATCTTGCACGCTACGTTCGTATTTTGCTATCAGCATGCGATATGTATCGCCAAATTTGAGAAACTTTGAGTGGAGGCGCTTGGAGGAATAGCCCTGTTTTATAAGTTTCTGCAACAATGTATTGTGATGCTGATTGAAATGGTCACATTTAACACAGGATCTAGCAAATGCTACTAGGCGAGATATGTATGCGCCATATGCAGGTCCCACTGGAATATTACTGTCCAGAAAGGGATAGTTTACGATGTCGAAATTGTAATCATCTCTTTTGTCATAAAGTCGACGAGAGAATGCCCGCTTCATTTTTATAGAGATATAGATCTAAATATGATGTGCCTGTAGGGCTATCTGTAGTTTCCTTCAAATCCAGTGAAGGTGGATATATATATCCTTCACTGCGTCATTTATATAGCGATTATCCACAGCGAGAAGATCGTCTATATAGCGTTTGGTGAATGAGAAGGAACGGGCTTTGAGTGGATCGGTTTTTGGAAGCGCCAGCATATAGTCATATTCATAAGAGAACAGATACAGGTCAGCCAACAGGGGTGCACAATTAGTACCCATTGGAATACCTATATGCTGCTGATATATTGTGTTGCCAAATTTCACATAGATATTTTTAATGAGAAATTCAAGCAACTCTATAAACAAAGAAACATCCCATGAATGAGTTTTGGATGGGAAGGATTTTTTCACAAAAATCAGTCGAATCTTTAACGAAGGAGTTGGCCGTCTTTCCCAGTGGTGCTAGCAGTTGGGTTAGGTGCTGGGCCGTGCTGTAATGCACAGTATCTCTACTGCAGACCAACAACCTAACTTTGACGGGGTCAGTTATGACGTGGTAGACCTCTTTACCAACATCCCTAGAGATCGGGCCATGGACATCATCAGGAGAAGAGTCACAGAATCCCGACCCACTATGAAAACCTCCCTGACCATAGACAGCATTATGAAATTAGCGGAATCCTGTATTAACTCCACATACTTCACATGGGGCGACACGGTCTATGAGCAGATACATGGATTACCTATGGGATCCCCTCTATCCCCGGTGATCACTGAAATTTACATGACCGAACTTGAAGAATCCGCTCTCCTCACTGCCCCCATCAAGCCTATGTGTTGGCACAGAAAAGTTGACGACGTTTTCTCCATTCTCAAAGACGGTGATGACCCCACCATCCTTCTCAACCACTTAAATGCCCAACATCCGAGAATGAAATTCACCATGGAGAAAGAAGATGACAACAAACTCCCCTTCCTTGACGTCCTAGTCCACAGGCAGAACCATACCCTCAAAACCAGCGTTTATAGGAAACCCACCCACACCGACCAATATATCCATTACCTATCCAACCACCCAAGTCAAGTTAAAGCCGGCATCATATCTACCTTAACCAGACGAGCCAAAAATATATGTTCCACAGAGAGCCTGCCCAGTGAAATAAACCACTTAAAAGACAGTTTTCACTGATCAAAACAAGTACCCCAAGCCATGCTAGACCGAATTATCAAGAAGACATTGCAACCCCAGCCGCAACAAAATCCAATTCCCCGAGACCCCAGTCCTGTTTTCATCGCTATTCCATACATTGGGCAGACCAGTCATCATATAAAACGACTCCTGAAAGAACAAGCCAGCATCGATGCGGTATTTTCCAGCAGCAGATCCCTTAAAACCACCTTAACGCTACAGGACGACTACCACCAACCGACCCACCCCAGCCCAAGGGAATTATCTACAAAATTGACTGCTCCTGCCAGGAAAGTTACATAGGAGAAACCATGCGACCCCTCAACGTCCGCATCAAGGAACATAAGGCCTCCAGCAATAAAACAGACGGAAAATCAGCCATTTCGGACCACCTTACGGAACACCCAGGACACCAGATAAATTGGCAAAACATACACAAACTTTCCATCCACCAGACCGACCAAACAAAGAGGAGACTACAGGAAGCCATTCACATCAAAAGACACAAGCCCGCAATCAACAGAGACAGTGGACAGTTTGTACCCAGCGCCTATGACAGCCTTATCAGCTTAGATGGAGATTACCACCGTGACCGTTAATCCTTTCATTATCCTTTATGTACTTCTCACACGTTATGCTATTTATCCATGTGATTATCTCTTACCAATTGTATAATCCTCACACATATAAGATTCAATAATTTTGTCACTTTAACCATGAGGCCACTTTGAACTTAATCTGTAATCACCCATTGTCTTTACCCGCCTAGATGATTAGCAGATTATAATAGCCATATTCACTATTTGAATTTCTTTATTTTGACATGATTAACTCATGAAACCTATTGTGCTATGATTATTTTGTGACCTTGTTTGCTTGTTATCACTTGTATAAATACCCTCAACTGTACTATGTAGATCATTAGCTTTGAAAAAGTTGGAAGTATCTCCAACGAAACGTCAGCTCCACAGCAATAAAGAAGTTGTTATCCATAGAATAGCCTTGTGTTATATACGCCGACTTCTAAATGCCTATCAAAGAAACTTCAATAGAGGTACATTCAGCATGGTTTCTTTAACATAACTATGTGACCCATATCATGACGTTTCAGAGTCGGTTTAATGATTGGTAGAGTCATAGTCTTGCGATGGAATGGGCAAGAACAGCAGTGAACTGAGAGTTTTAAAACATTTTGGACAAGAACCATATTCAACTGTCCTAAAATCTAATAAACTACAGATCATGCTGTTAATTCCGCTTAAGGATAGCTATCCCCTTAGAGGCAGTTTTTGCACCCCCGTGACAATTTGTCGTCTGTATCAATAAATATACAAGATAACCATAATAAACTATATATTTTATGAAAGCGTACATCGTAGGGATTCCAACTGTCAGCTTGTGTAACCCATATGCATTTTTGGGTATAGTCGCTGTAACTTCCAGTGATAATTCTTTAGACAGCAGCATATACAAAAGCACTTGATACCATTTTTTTCTATCGGCTAAACTGACGCCATCTTGTTTTTCAAAATGGCCGCCATTTTCAAGCAAATTTGCCGTCTATATCGCCTGTTATTCATCTACACACAAAATATGAACGCGTCTATTTTGGATTCTGTGGCACACTGTTTTAGTCAGAAATCAAGTAATATGATTAGATATACTAATTAAAAACTATAGCGATCATATTGAGATTCAAAATGGCCGCCACTGTCAAAAACATTATCTTCAGAATGGACACCCCACTTCTCCCTTCCCTTTGGATCTTTATGAATGCCTTTGTGCAGTTTCTGAGATCATATTGGAGCATCTGGGTCAACGTAACTGTTAAAGTTTTGGCAATGCTCTTCTTCTGCTTCACACCGGCATAGTTCTGTGCAGACCGAATTTTTTGATCGACATAAAGATCTCTACCGTATGCGCTGTTATTTGTTGAGCTTGGGTTACTGGCACCACAAGTACACCTTATTAACAACTACTGCAGGGGCTGGTGCAACCTTGGATAATAGAGGCACAAGCCTGTTTTCTTCTGTCACCCATCCAAGCTTTAGGGGATCGAAATGTACTGGGTGGACAACAAGGTCCTGCTCCCATACAGAAGCTTGCCAGTGAGCACGTCGGATATGTTCTATCCGAGCTCCACGTGTTGGTGGTTAAGGTATCGTCGGAAGGCTCAGTTTCGCATCCAAGACCAGCTATTGAACTACAGTCTTGGTATCTGCCTTCAGGAACGCTTCTAAGCAAGCTGTTTTGGATTTTCCTCTTATTACTGTTATATCACATCCAGTGAAGGCATGCCATTTGCATAGTGCGTTTGCTATTCGCGGTCCTATATCGTCATAAATGGGTTGGAGAAAAAAGAGCCGTCATCGATCACCGGTGCCCATCAGCATGGCAGATTTCTGGCCAAGAAAGGGCACGCATCTCTGAGCAAGAAGCAAAACGTCTGTATCTTGGCTGTAGATATGAACAGTATATCCAGCTTTACTTGCTTCCACTGCATGCAACATCATCAACGTTTGGACATCACATGTTTACGTGTGGCAATTCTCATGCGTGCTTTAGAATGATCTGTAAGTTTCTGCGCCAGGTAGAATGTCAACGAATCTTTGGTAGCCGGGCTTCCAGGAAATGATTTCTAACCTGAAATTTTCGTAGTATCTTCTACATTAAGGTCCTTTGACTGCGCCCTACTGCCCCGGTGTTGATTCTTTTAATGAATCATCGACGGTATAGTTGTCAACAATCACCCAAGCAGAATGGTAATTACGTGATTTGACGTCTATGAGCTCAACGTACGCCTAATTGCCAAGGGCTTTGCAGTTTTCAAATGAATATACCGCCATGTTCTCTTGTACAACGGCCATGCCATCTATAACTAGACACAGCTGCGAATCAGTGGAATCACGGGCAACATCCATGACATCTGAGACAGGATGTTCTTGGCTATCCTCTAGATGTGACCCTGTAAAGTTCTCTAAGACAGTTATCACCGAGCTTTTGTCTGACGTTGGGTGCACAGAGCCATCCGGCCTCATAAGTGTCCAGTTTACTGTGGCGAATTCATAATTACCAATCACCTCCTCCATATCTACTTCACGGGATGAGCGTGCTATAATAAGTAGTCTAGACATTAGGCCAGAAGTTGCCCGAAGGGTTAAAACGTCAGATTTTGTATGAAGTTTGACTTCCTTGGCTGTGAAATTCCACGAGAGTGGCTTACATTTTGTCATCTCGTCCCAGAATTGTGTCCCTACATATCCTTTCATCCACAAATTTTTCCACTGCAGATTTCCCAGTACGTTCACATGACAATATGCTGTCCTTCACAGATTTTGTTACTATCTCGTTCGTGACAAGCTTGACCATCTCTGTTCTGTCACCCTCAAA
This sequence comes from Hanleya hanleyi, assembly GCA_036873755.1. Lineage (NCBI taxonomy): Eukaryota > Metazoa > Mollusca > Polyplacophora > Lepidopleurida > Hanleyidae > Hanleya > Hanleya hanleyi. The sequence goes on along the minus strand of JAVTVY010028021.1, from coordinate 88,821 downwards.
ATTTCACATGGTGCCAGAAAATCAAAAAGATTTTTAAAGCCTTTTCATGTCTGATAGTCGTTGACTCATTTAGCTCATGATGCACCGTTGTACTGGTCTTTTTCAAGTCAGCCATGGCCTCAGTTTCATTAGCAATTCATGCCAATTCAGGTGCACAAACGCAGAACCTTAGAAGGGTAGCGAGAGACTGGGTGATACCCCCAACAGCACCCTGACCTTCAAGATTTTTGTTGACATGTTCTTAAGCATGATCCAGACCAATGCGAGTAAACGGTATCTGGTTGGAAGTATTGACAATAAATTCATGTGACAGACAGTCACGCCAGATTTCGTGATCAGTTGTCTGAAGCTGGCACGTTCTTGCAATGTACTCTGGAATATTTTGTGCATAGTCAAGCCTGTCATATGCAGAAAGAAATACACACTGAGCTTTTCAAGCATGTCAAGGGACGACAGATACAGGAACCAGTCACTTTGACGAATGGTGCGCTGAAATTGCAACAAAGTCAAAACCTGTCATGTACATTCGCGCCCATTTGAAAATTGGATAATTGTTGTGCTTAGCATCAGCTCTTGAGCCGTTTCTCTATATTTAGTGACTCGAGTGTGGCCAATAGGAGTGCATGTGATTCCCGAACCCTCTGTTTTGATGCACAAGCCTCTTGAAAATTTGATTAAAAGTCACAGATCTGAACATACCTGCTTCTACTCAGGCCTCGTCAATGCCACTTCCCTCCATGACCCTTCCCAAACATCTGAGAGCACAGAATGATATGCGGAATGCACCTGGACATATAACAAACTGGTCTCTAAATCGCAGATCCAAATATTCCAACTTTAAATCTGGTTTGTATAGATCCATGTCAAACGTGATCTAACAAGTTTTTTGTTGTTGCCAGATATAAACTTGTTGAGTTTGCAGAGCTGATCTAGAGTGGTAACCAGAGTAGGCCATTCGTGTGCTGAAGCATTGATGATAGGCAGAGTAAATGCGTTATCAATGGTCAAAGAAGAATGATTCATGGAATGAGGTGCGGATAAAAGACTGTTGTATGCAGTCCACACTGCTAACTTCTATGCCGACTCATGTTCAGACATTAAAGAGACTACTTGGGGGTCCAATTGTCAAGAGGCTTCACCTGAAGTTAATGGGCACTCGCGCTTCACAGATACGGGGCGCATATCAGATACGTTGTCTTCGTCATGGTGAAGTGTTTGATGTGCTACGACAGATAACTCTGAAACAAATGCTTGGGAACATCGATTGAAATACCTTGCATTCATCCAACAAAGATCATGCTTCATCGCTCCATCAAAATGTTAAACATAATCACCCACTTTGTACGATGTGTAGTGTGGACTGGACCAGGGTTTTGGACTGCCTTCTACGTCACATTTCAGAAGCTCGACGCATGTGCTGGGAACACCCACAAGCCCACCAGCAGAAACTTCGTATAGATAAAGTGGTTCTACCAAGGTTTCTCCCACACATATTGGTTGATATACACTGGCTGCCATTGCATGGAAACTCGCCTTCCCGTCAACTTTCTTGTCAACATTTCTGCAGAAGCACGAATAGCTCGACCTTTCACACTACCACATGGACCAAACGCGCCGTGTTTATTGATGTTCTGTAGCACGGCATTGGCTAATCTGACAAGCGCCATCTATATGAAATTAATTACGCAGATATTCCTCCATATTTTTATATCAGTGCCATCTATATTTTATAGCTAGTGTGATCAGGTTATCCATGCAGGAACCAACAGGAAACGATCGCGAATTGATTTTAATTTTGCACATGTATCCCAGATCTCTCAAACAGATACAATGGTATGCATTTCACTTGAGCTATATGCTGTATATCATACACTCGAACTTATCTCAAATTCGGATCTGATTCGATGTAATGTATTAAACATCATATACATAGACCCAGCATGCATTAAAACATATATCTAGACACTAAAATCGAGAACCTGTTTGACCATGGAGCAGAAATATTTTAAAAAATAATCCGAACTTACAAAAAGTGAGACAAGCTTTACTAGATCACCTTATAAGTAACAAGCATGCCAAATTTCAAAAGCATAGCATGGATACTTTTCGAGAAATAAATGTTTAAATCTCGGATTTTGTACAAAAATGAAAGGCTAGAAATCGGGCAAAATGTGTCCAACTATACATCTGATGAATTAATCCAAATTTTTTGCTTGAATTCTATTGTCAAATACATTTTAATCTGTCTAATGAGACCTACTCGAATTCCTGTTTATTCTGGATAACTATTATACTAAGGTTTTTTCATCAAGTTAGTTTAAAGTCCAATTTAAACTTTAAAAACTTGCTAAAACTGCTGAAACAGCTGAGAATTGTTCACAACTGTGTAGACACTTCAAAAATATGGATGTTTGCATGGTTTTGATCAGAAGGGGGTAGATTAATGTAAATAAGCAGGACTAATAGATAATTAGCTTACCATAATACTGCGGAAATGAGTTTTGGGAAGGGAAATTTAACAGACAAAAATAATAGTAGCCAAGACCAAGCTAAGGCAATCTGTTTAATTGTTCCAGTTCCTCGGAAACTAAATTTTTAATCCTAATATTGAAGCACTTCTATTTATAATTTTGATTTCATTTTTTCACCAAATGTTAGAGGAAATAGTGAATATTTGAATGAAGAAATAAAAAAAAATGACCAATTTTGACCCTCTAGGGGGATAGCTATCCTTAACCCGGGGCTAGGGGCCGTATGAACCCATGTACTTCAAGATCCTTATGGTGCTCATATGAACAGTCACAATCAAGGCGTGACTGAGATACATCATTCCCTAGATGACGACTTTACAACGAAAATTTTGAATTAAGAGTAGTGATCAGCGATACGGATTTGATATTTTTGGAACATCATGATGTCATGCCCGCATTATTGAGAACTGTTGACCGCTTCTCTCTTGCATGAAACTAGCCTATGTTTATTTAAACTTTGATTGTCTTTTTGAATTTGGTGCTAATACTGTTATATGGAATATGGAATAGGTCCTTGGATTATGGACGCGGATATTTTTTAATGGACGACGACTGAATTATGAATGACGGATCAGACGCGTGTAATTAGGCCCTACATCAATTCTATTTAGTGGAGATAAACTAGCCATCAGGGGCGGCGGAAGCGGGGGGGGGGGCAGGGGGGCTGCAGCCCCCCAGTTTGGAGAGGGTGGGGGCTTAGTTTCAACAAAAGCTGGGTGACTTTTTCATGATTTTGGTCCTAATGTGACCAGATATACAGGCCGTTTTTTTCGCGCCGCCCTGTAGGCTAGGTTTTCACGGAGCGGCGACTTTGCACTGGAGGGGCACGTTGCTGTTTGGTTTAAAGTGCCCTGATTTGCTCATTCTTCTGTTCCGTTCGCAATGACCAATAACTGTTTTAGATGTTAATTTACATAGAAATTGCATTAGCTTTATTAGACGATTAGCTGATTATCAAATTTAGAAATCAAAATTGCGTTCATATTATTTCTTTTTGTGTTCATACTTTTCTCTCCAAACGTGTCAGCGCTCTCCAACCCTCTGCTGAAATGTTAATTTCTTCGAGATTACTGCGTATAGGTTGAATTTTGGAAAGAAAAAAATACTTTTTTTACATTCAAAAGTTATCAACTCAATTTTTCTTTTAAATGACGAGAAAAATCACAAAAACAATCTCAAAATGCAGTTGATTATATAGTGATGATATGTCGTTTTATATGCCGGAAATCGGCCAGAATGCGTCTACAGCCTTCTAGGGGCGCGGAGCTTCCGGGGCCTAGGCGACCCCTGGACCCTCGCCTGAAGTGATAGCCGAGCCCCCCCCCCCCCAGTTTTTGGGAGCTTCCGCCGCCGCTGGCCATTGAGACTGACCGATATAAGAACATATCACCAGACCAGCGATGGTGTCCTTTTTGTACTAATAATGTAGAATATGAGCACATATCATACTGAAATGTCCAGAACATCAGGAGGCCTACCTGTATTTGAGGAAAGACCTCCTCGAGTTCAAACAAGTTCCAGTAACTGACAAAGGTCCAAAGATACTGTTTGCTGCTACCTTGTAAAGTCCCATCCATTATTACTTTGCTCGGGAAATATATTTCTGTTGGTTTATAGCACATGGTAGGGTTTAATTATATACCTGCATGTAATATCGGTAGTATATTCTTTGGAATTGTTTTAATGCCATATGGTATTGCTGACATGTACCGGCACGGGTAGCTGCATAACGGAGAGGCCGGTTTCTCTATAGTGCAAAGAGAAGTTTTTTTTTACTTTTTATCATTAAAATCACATTAGAGCTGAACGCCACATTAAACAGAAAAAGAAAAATCGAAAAAGTGTGGAATTGGGGAGTCACCACTTATTAGAAGATCTTCCACTTATTTTTGGAACATATTTGCAATAAAACATCTATGTGCCAGGGGAGATAATCGTGGATATTTTAAATACGAAACCTTTCGCTGTTTTCCGCCCATATTATATACTGCTGTCTATAAATAAAGCAAAATTAAATGAACGTTTCGTGTAAATTATATTTAGTTACCACCTTGATTATTTTTTCAAAACTGATGCCTTATCTGGAAACCGTAGTTTCGCACCGACTTGTCACGTGACATCGCTGACGGAAGTGGGCAAGATGAAGAAAACAAAAAAGATGCTCGTACACAGCATTTGTATCTGCTAGTGTTTAATCCGAGCACCAAAATCAAACTGCCACTCTCTTGATTCCTTGAAGGATAATCTAATCTTATGTAAACCTCTCTGCAGACATAGAAAACCAAGCTGTTCAGACGATCAGCTCAACATGAAAGTTGTTGTTGTTGCAAAATTATAATGATGTTGATCTTCATGGTATCCCACAACTAGCAGGCGACACATTTGGAACAGTTTGGTAACTATTTATATGCGCTCCTTACACTACACTTTTGGATATATAGATGAGCACAGATGACTGTCAGTCGTAAAATTATCGTGGGGAGGCGGGAGAGAGTCTAGTCCAGTATAACGTGACACCAGGCTTTCTCTTTTAATATGCAGTTGTTTACTGACAAGCCATGGTAGTCCCGTAGGCCTTCATAGTAAACACAAATCGAATTACCACCGCCAACATATCAGCGGGAAAAACGGCCCAATATGAAAAAATGAAGAATTTCCCTGCCAACTCACCTTGATAATTTCAAATACCAATACATACTGCATACATATCACCTAATTTCCAAGTCTGACACGTCCAATAACACGAGGATGCACCTTCTTTATCTGGAGACTCTTCTCCGTGCGAACAATCTTCCCTCGCAATATGGCGACAAAAGAAAGGACTTTGACCCTTATCCTTATATGGGTATATCACGCGCTCACTAAACTGCTCGCATCGTACGCAATGTTCGGGGGAACTCCCTGGGCCACCAAGGGGCCTTCTGAAATTATCATATTACGTTACAGAGTATCATTGAATAACAATTAAACGGCCGTGTTGCGATCAAACTGGTACAATAGAATAAAGACAGCACGAATTTCTCCAGCTTTTCCTTCACACATTCGTTCACAATTCCTCAATGACCGTTGTATTTCTCACAATATATAAAGAAAAACACTGCCCTATCTTTCGCCATATACACCGTTATGTGTGTATAATTGTTCCATTGTACCAGTTTGATCGCAACACGGCCGTTTAATTGTTATTCAATGATACTCTGTAACGTAGTATGATAATTTCAGAAGGCCCCTTGGTGGCCCAGGGAGTTCCCCCGAACATTGCGTATGATGCGAGCAGTTTAGTGAGCGCGTGATATACCCATATAAGAATAAGGGTCAAAGTCCTTTCTTTTGTCGCCATATTGCGAGGGAAGATTGTTCGCACGGAGAAGAGTCTCCAGATAAAGAAGGTGCATCCTCGTGTTATTGGACGTGTCAGACTTGGAAATTAGGTGATATGTATGCAGTATGTATTGGTATTTGAAATTATCAAGGTGAGTGGGCAGGGAAATTCTTTATTTTTTCATATTGGGCCGTTTTTCCCGCTGATATGTTGGCGGTGGTAATTCGATTTGTGTTTACTATGAAGGCCTACGGGACTACCATGGCTTGTCAGTAAACAACAGCATATTAAAAGAGAAAGCCTGGTGTCACGTTATACTGGACTAGGAGAGAGTCTGTCTTTTGTGAAATCTGCCAGAGCTGTTGGTCACTAATGTCTGTAACCCAGAAACTCTGGCTGTGATAGGTGAAAATAGGTAAGGGGGCGTGGCATTCCTATCACAGCCCAGATCGCGCCTAGGTTAAATTTTGGCGATAAAAATTTATGCGCGAAAAGCGACTTTTCGCTGACGAAAATAACGAAACGGGAGAGAAAAAATATGCCAATTTGATACAGTTTGACCGACCTTAGCTTCTTTAACCATGTACCATCTCTCGTGACTGTATTGATGCTGACAAAAAGTGATCAAATGTGTGAGAAAAAACTTCCATTGATTTTAACGTTTTCGCGCCTTTCTGCCATCTTGTGACCTTCCTGATCACGTGAATAAACAGACGTCGCTATTGGTTCTTGATGACGTGAGTCAGAAGACCAACCCCATTCTGCGCATGTCCCTGTAAACTATGGCGAAAGAAACCCAACGGCAAAATGACAAAATCCGTGTTTGATGGCAGATTCCATCTAATTAAAGGAGTCATTAAATATTAGGTGGTTGTCATAGTGCTGGAGATGCCAAATCATATTATTTATTCGACAAAATGCTTTTTGTGCGTCTGTCTCAATTCCCCACGCCGTGTGCAGTTAAAGATCTCGAGCGACTGACGTCTTATTTATTTTTTTCCTTTTCGGTCTGTATATGTGATTCGGGCTAAAGGGGTCGGCAACAACAACCAAAAATAAAAAATAGACTCCTTAGCCGATGTTTTCGGGCTATAATGTCTGTAGCTAAATAATATATAGCCCTCTAGTATGAGGGCTATACGACAGTCCCAGTCACCCAAGCGAGGGTTTTCGGTAATTTTATTATGAATCACCCACGTCTAAAACTGTCGTACATCTAATCTCTATCCCCTCCTGTGCCCTATTTTAAAATCTTGCGCACTATTGTGAAATAGTAATGCATATATCGTCGTCTGGGCTGTTTGCAATTGAACATGGCGCGTATAAAGTGGAAGTTGTCGACTGGAAAATTCAGACGGCGATATATGCGTTACTATTTCACAATAGTGCGCAAGATTTTAAAATAGTGCACAGCAGCGGATAGAGATTAGATGTACGGCAGTTTCAGAGGTGGGTGATTTCTAATAAAATTATCTAAAACCCTCGCGGAGGGTGACTGGGACCATCATATTATTTAGCTATACTGTCTGTCCCACATAATATATTTCCGAGATGTTTTCGGTGATATTTCGGAGACAATGTATCGGACGTCAGTGAAACTTCACACAGTAGATAAACTAAAAAGTACTAATTTTATTCCAAAATATTAAGAAAATCCTCCGAGTAGTTCTTAATAAATCGCGAATAAACAAAAATTAGATGGGAGATTTGTGGGTTAATTTTTTACATCAGGCGTGCATGTTATAACATTGGCTGATAAACATCATTGTGGTCCCAAAATAACATGGTAGGTATTGGTGATTTTCATCAATTCTCAACAGATTTTAATGAAATATGGGGGAAAAGGTTAGTATGTCTTAGTTTTTTATTATGTGAAGTTTCAATGTTTCAAGTTTCAAAATATTAAAAATATTTTCCAAAATATCGACAAAAACGTTTCGGATATAATTTTTATCTTGGACAGGCAGTAATTGGATTCTGTTTTGTGTGAGTGATCACTCTCTCCAGTATCACTTCATTGCACTGGCAGTTTTGTGGAGACTGATCAAAAGCTCTCCTTTTGGGAAATTTAGGAGAGTCTTGATGAGTGAGAGTGATCACTCTTCTGAATACTGAGAGACTGAGGCAGGTGGGGAGGGATTAATCTCAGAAACTCTAGCTGTGATAGGTGTATATAGGGTAAGGGGGGCGTGGCATCTCCTTTCACATACCAGTGATGTCAGCAGAGATCATTTTAGCAGTGGAGTGGGGATGCATGTGGACATAAGGGTGGATGGAAGTACTTAGACCACTCCTGACATCGATTGTAACGGTACTACTCAACCCCTGTTTATATGCCAATGGGATGTTTGGGTTATGTCAAAGAATCACTTGTAATAAATATGCATCCATGTTATTTTGGCCATTGCATATGTCTTGTAATGTTTGTAATAAGTGAATTCATTGAAACTTGGGAGTACCGACTGACCATGGGATAAAAAATATATGTCGCTTTTGATAGTGTCATTTTTCGAAGTGGCTGCGATGGTAGCTTCTGTTACGATGGCAGTCCCGAAAAACTACATCAATACTAAAGGAAGGAAGTAATATGTTGATTGCCTACAATTAATCTAGTGATGAATATTGGTCAGTGGGACAGGTGTTGTATGAATTTCATGAAGTCCAATTCTCACACAACACTCTTGTGACAGTCTTCGGAATCTGCCTGTACATGGATTATTGAGAAGAAACTCTGATTTACTTAACCTTATACTTCAACTTAACCTTATACTTGTGGGGCAAAAAAATTAGGGTAGGTAATTTTATTTTATTGTTGGGAAGAGGGGAGGGGGGTAATTCTTATATATGTATCAATGCAGATATTAGCAAAAAGCATTTTGTAGATCAACATCTCTACATATATTTATTCATGTGATTGTCAGGAATGGTAGTTTGCAGTAGATTCCATCATGTCCATGGGTATTTTTACAGGGGTCAAAATGTTAAGGATTGTGGATGACCTCGTGAAAAATTGAGGTCATCCCAGTGAGATTGAGGTCATCCATTACATATGATACGGTAAACATTCCAAATATTCGATCACCGGAAGTGATTTCAAGACACCAAAAATCAGAGGGTGATCGTAAATACTGGATCATTGACCTGAAAGTAATAACAATATATCGATTAAGACATTATTGGTTATCAAGCAATCTTATTTTAAATTTATCTAGTTTATAAACATACATGAAATGTAAAATGATTTTCGATAATATTACGGCCGGGTATGTGAGCGTAGTTGCCTGACTAGGAAAATGAAAGCATACGTAGTTTACTAGTAATAATTTACATCTGCACAATTAAGAAAAGAAACACCAAATTAAAGTTTTATTGTGTTTTCATTTAATTTACAATTAAAAAATTGTGAACTTGGAGAGATAATCTGGTTCTGTTACTTCCGCGATGAACATGATGAAGCGACCTATATATCGTGATCGTATATACGTTGGAATGCGAGACTGCCACTTCATGGGTTGATCGTATCTGAGTTAGAACTTTCGATCGTAAACTTCCCGATAAAATGGGGGTGATCGTAATAGGAAAGGTGATTGAATATTTGGAATGTTTACCGTACATGTATCGTGCACTATACCTTCAACTTAAATTTTAATTCGGTGTTTCAAATTTTTATTTGCTTCTGCCAAAAGGCAATTTCCAGAATGGAAACTTGAAAGAAAAAAAAATAAAAAATAAAAAAACAGTTGAGAATAATATCTTACACATCCTCATGCCTCAAAAATATTATAATTTGCAAGATCATTTTCTCATGGAATTAAAGTGTTGTGTCACAATTAGGTGCACAAGGGGACATGGACCTCTATGATCGATTATTGTCTTTTTTAAAGGATAACTTGCATACCTTTTCTGCTATGCTTGGCTGACTCTGTAACTTTATTTGTTGGAACTTTGTACATTTCCTTGATAGATGGAGTCGTCTCCATAATGTGTGTGATTGCAGGTTTGATCTTCACTGATAGTAATTTGTTTTGTTTTGTTTTTTTTCAGAATATGGCGACCATTGAAAAGCTAGTAAAGGCTTTTGAAGGCCTGAAAGTTTTTCAACCAATGGGGTTGACGGTAGAAGATGTCACAAAGTGAGTAATGATGGTTGCTCTGTTTAGTAATGCTAAGCCACAAGGACATGATTGGAATGATAATCGGTCATTTGAACTGCATGTATCAGGTCTCCTCCAATTAGAGATTCAAGCTTTTCTTGTGCTACAGGCTCTAGAATCCATCCATTCATATTATTCACTGGTAGTTCCCAAGTTGTTTTTTCGATGACAGAGTATAAGAATATCTTTGGCAAGAGAGTCGAAAGCTTGATCATCAAATGCTGAGTATAGAGGTCATTCCATGAAATAGGGGTACCAAAATGTGACATGCAAACCAATTATGAAAAGATGTCAGTTCATGGCTGCGCTAAGTCAGGGATGATATTACCATACAGAGATTTGAAAAATATAAGAGAACAGATAATATTCCACAATTTGGGAGGAGCATAAAATAATGAAGTTGTGTGTGTAACCTCAAACTATATATCAGATAACTTGTTAGTTTAAGTGTCAAATAGAATGGAAACATGATCAAATTGTTGGAAAAGTAAATTCCAAAGGTTGTTTGGAGATGCTTAGAATGTACATGTACCACTGCACCAATCAAGTGGCGCGTGTAACAGGGACACAAAAATGGCTTTGCCTCCATTTGCATACATCATGTGCAATCACCATACTTTGTCACAATGAAACTCTGAACTTTCACCATCAAACATGTCAAACTGATCGTGGCACTTGAACATTTTATATGTAGGCTGGTCTTAATCTGTCATTTTACCCCTCAGCCCAAATGGGCATAGGGGTATTGTTGTGGGTCCGTCCGTCCGTCCGTCTGTCTGTCTGTCCGTACCATTTTCGTTAACATTCCACATCTTGAAAACTACTGAAGGCAGGTGCTCAAAACTTCTATCCAGTACAAAATGTATTTTGTAGCTGTGCCTTTTGTATCTTTTGGGTTATTGATATAGTGGAATCATTTTATAAAATTTTTTTAAAATAAGAAGTTTTATTATGAATTATGCTTTGGTCAAATTCTACTGACAAACGCGAACCCTCGGGTAATGGAATGGTCTTTGCTGAATAAGCTACCCGATACAACCCAAATGAAAACTGCTCCAAGAATAATTGAAGGTAGTTCTACAGCCCGTTTCACATGTTTCCCTTTTCATCAGTCTTTTCTCTCCATTCTGCTTTCAAAATTATATCAACAGAATATTGGCTGCTTTGTCCCTGAATACCAAATTATCCTTCCTTTTTTATTCTGAATGATCAATGCTCTCCACGAAATACCAGGGGACATAACCCATGCCTGGCCAACCCGTAATTTTTTTCTCAAGGATTGATCCGCCTGACAATGTAGTCCAAGGTAGTCCAAGGTTTGATCTCAATTTTTTTTTCAAGTTACGTAAGGTTGGTGATGATATTAATTATAGGAATTGCTTAATGTGCAATTTTCATCACTTTCACGTCTTGATAACCTTTATAGTATAAGTAGCAAGTTCAGGTATCCATATGCGCTAAAACCCTATTGCAGACTTCATTTATTTATGTGACAACCAGCAGCCGATCTTTACCGGTACTTTGAGCTGACATACGTCTGTTTTCTTGATGTGACATATTAAATTGAACTAGCGACTTACTTGCTAGGGGTTATATCTTCAGATGTAAAGTATAAACGAATTAGGAGATGTTTTTGCTGAAGGAGAATTAAATCTCTAAATCGAACTTGATAACGAAAGTGCGACAGGCGCAATTTACAACAACAACAACGACCACGTGTGTGATCATTTTGGTTCCGACTTCTTCAGAGACTATAAACAAAGCTTTATGCTGGTTAGTTAAAATTTTTTTCCTGTTTAGCATCATTTTTTTAAATAAATCTGGGTAAGGAGGGAGGATTTTTAGTGGCCTGTGTGGATAAAATTATCAGTAAACCTTGCCTTAATAGTTGGGTTTCTGTTCTGAATAAAGTAGCTTGCATCCATCGTCCTTCCGCTCTGTTGTTTGCCTTTATAATTGGAGATTCAAAACGTTGGTTGGCGAAAATTACGATAATAGACTTTAATGGAAAGCTGAATTGTCAAGTGTTTAAAATAAACCAGTCTACTATAAAATATAGTTCTGGGCGCTTAGAAGCAAAAATGTGAAAAAAAAAACCCCCGAACAAAACGCTGCTTACTTGTACAATATGGCATTTAGTGAGGCAGCTCAATAAACTGTTGATCACACTGCCCTGCCACATGTACACACACTCGTGATATAACTGATAATTTTTTCCAGAATATTACAGAGCTGAGGGGTTCTAGCACCTCTGGTGCCTCCCTGTTTTCTTCTGGAATCACCACTAGTTTGTCACAAACGTAATGAAGTGGCAAACATAACTGTTGAGCACGGGAAATAGCACAATACTACTTACCCCCTATTTTATGCAACTGCCTTATCATACAATGTTCCCCTATCCTAAAGTGGCTTGACCAGCCATGTCGCAAATATTGGGTCAATTGCTACACATTGTAATTCATGCAAAAAAAAAAAAAAAATAATAATAATAAGTAAAATGCAGGCTGAGGGTGACAAACTACATGAAAGTGGAAACGAAAGCAAGACATAAAAGTATATTCCAGCTACAGTTATTAAGGACACATCAAAATCTTGTCATATTTGGATCAAAAACTCCAATTGGTACACAATCTCCTGCTGATGAACTCTGATTGGTGCACAATCTCCTGCTGATGAACTCCAATTGGTGCACAACGTCATGCTGATGAACTCCAATTGGTGCACAATGTCGTGCTGATGAACTTCAATTGGTGCACAATGTCATGCTGATGAATTTCAATTGATGCTCAATGTCATGCTGATGAACTCTGATTGATGCACAATGTCATGCTGATGAACTCCAATTGGTGCACAATGTCATGCTGATGAACTCCAATTGGTGCACAATGTCATGCTGATGAACTCTGATTGATGCACAATCTCCTACTGATGAACTCCATATGGTGCACAATGTCATGCTACTGAGCTCCAAATGGTTTCCAGCTAACAGTTTTTGAATTCACATTCAAATTATGTTGTGTGATGTAATCAAACATGTATTTATTGTGATTATATTACAGGAAGAAGGACCAGCCTCCCAGCAAAAAGGAGAAAACTGTTCATTGTAATATGGTAGCTGATTGTATTTGTGCACCAAACATGAGGTATTCATTCTGTTATCATTGCTTGGACAGCATCTATGTAATATGTACTTAATGTAGACAATGTACTGATTTCTGTTCATTAAACAGATTTGCTTTCGATTTGGATTTCTTGGCCTACTGGCACAAATTATGCTTGAATTTATATTCCATGTACATATCTTATTTCAGTCATTATCTTTACATGAGCTATGTTAATATTGTTAATATCTATTTTTCAAACTCCTGTCCTGCTTGTAAGGGTGATTTTTGGTTCATACATGTATTTTACTGATATTTGGGTCAAGCAAGATTTCCATATGGCCACACTTCTCCGGTCATGTTTTCTGATCTACCATATTGTTACCCCTCAGCCCATAGGGCTGTGGGATCTTGTCGTTGCCATGTACGTCCGTCCGTCCGTCAGACCGTCCGTCAACATGTTCTTGTCCGCTGAATATCTGCAGATCTATGAAGTCGGGCCTGACCAAACTTTGGTGAGAGCTTCCTGAATGTTGACTGATGAAATGATTAGATTTACAGATGGCTATGATGATTTCTTGATTTTTAATTTTTTTTTTTTATTATTTATTGATGGCTCAGCTTTTGCACTGTTATCTATGCCCATCAACATGCTCTTGTCCGCTGAATATCTGCAGATCTATCAAGTCGGGCCTGACAAAACTTTGGTGAGAGCTTCCTGAATGTTGACTGATGAAATGATTAGATTTTCAGATGGCTGATTTCATAATTTTTAATTTATTTTTTTATTATTACATGTATTTATTGATGGCTTAGCTTTTGCACTGTTATCTATGCCCATCGGGAACCCTTGGTTGCATGTTTCAGTGCAAGATTCTCATTCAATGAAGGACAACATTTTTCTATAATTTTGCTATTACATGTAAATCATTCTATTCTTCATCATATGATTTATCCTAAAACTTTTGCATGAACCATATTTGTGTCCACACATCCAACTGGTACAACATAATGCTTCAATTTTTGTCACCAAACATGTTACTGTACCTTGGAAATTATTTAAAACGAGTGATTAGGAGAACCCATTTTTAGCCTGACTCTGGGCAATTTTGAACCAGTTTGCATACCTGGAGCTTATGCCCCCCCCCCCCAAATAATGATAAGGGTGGGCCTGTGTCAATCAGTGTGTTTACTTGTTATCACACTTGTGCAATGCATAAATTGCCACTGATAGAGCTACACTTTCTTGCATGCTGTAATCCCAGCACACCACTCACGTGAAACCGAAGTCTGTTATATACGGTATCCAAGGATTTTTTGCAGGTTCCGATCCCAAACTCCCAGTTCCTTTTCTTAATTCATTATTGAGGGTCCAATTTTTTTAAGTGAATTTCGGCGCAAAGAGCCTGTGATCAATCACAAAACAGAGGTTTATTAACATGAAATTCAATACACAGCTATTCAATCAGATCGATATTGAGGCTCCCAGAAGCTTTTCTAGGAGTATTTCCTTCAGAAATCCTTTCAAATTGAACAATAACAACACTTTCGTTTTTTGTTTCATTTGAGTTTTGGGCGCCCATATGTTTTCCGAAACTAAACTGGCTCTAGATGCAGCCCTGATCCTACTTGACTAAAAAAAAACAGGCTGAGGGGTCCATGCACCTTTTAGGTGCTTGCCTGCAATTCATGTTACATTTATTGTAGGTCAGATATATTTTTTTGTTATACCATGTATACTGACCTGTAAATACTCTGACATTTACAGGTCCATCCCAGACTTCCCCAAGTTTCTGGGCATTGCTGTGGAAGCCTTTCTCATGTTGTGTGATGACCCGGAGGCTGATGTCAGAATGGTCTCCGATGAATGTCTTAACAGAACCATCAAGGTACATGTATCCTTATGTCATCATCTATGGAATCACGTATATCGCACATTACATTCACTTCCATTCTCAAATTGTCTCTATTAGCATTTCATGCATATTTCCAATCTTGCACCATATTGGTGATTTTCTGTCACACATATTGTATATCATATTTTCAATCTTGCATTATAGGGGTGATTTTCTATCACACACATATTATATATCATATTTCAATACTCTACAATATATGGTTAAAATATGGTTTTAAGTGTGAATTTTTGCTCTTGGTTTTCAGACTTTGATAGAGACCAACTTGGGTAGGTTACAAGTGGAGCTATACAAGGAGATCAAGAAGAACGGCCCCTCAAGATCTCTCCGTGCAGCCTTGTGGCGTTTTGCTGAGATGTGCAATCTCATCCGACCACAGAAATGCAGGTAAAAGAATAGGAAACTCATGAACTGTCCTGATAGAGGTGATCGAATGTGATTGAAGAGGGTGTGACTTCTTTCTTTGTACATAAGTTCACAATGGTGACTAAACTAGGTCTTGCAGTGTATTTACATCTGTGTTGTATGCCCTGCTGATTAGAAAGGGTGTACATGCAGAAAAGCGTACATACACGTATTTCTCTGTGATATCTGCTGTTGGATGCCAGACTGAGAGTTGCATATTTGTGGGAACAAGAACACTGAGGTTAAATACTTAATTTAAGTGATAATTGCGCTGAATTTTGTCTGTTTATAACCTGTATGACCACATCTTGTTTACAGATTGATCAAAAATGTACTGATTGTTTATCTTTAGGCCATACATCGTGAATCTGATGCCATGTTTAGCCCGTATTTGTAAACGTGAGGAGGAAGCTGTTCAGGAAACCCTCGCTACCACCATGATCAAGATTTGCCCCGTCCTCATAAGTTTTGCCAATGATGCAGAGGTCAAGGTCAGTCGACATAAAAAGTGTAGAAATTTCATGACGGCAGGTAGATTTCAAGCATCATCAGAGACTATTTTCCAGTTCTTTGTATCTCATCAATAATTCCAGTTTCTCACTAGCACATTTTTCCCCCCAAACAAAGTTTTTCGATCACGGCACATTAGCACATGTTCTTCAGTAGCAGATTTTTATACCAAACGAATGTTGGGTCCAGCTCCTCTTAGCAATTCTTGTACTGTCTTCCGACCATCTCTGACATCCACACATAGATTCCGCAGTTAAGTGAAGATTAATGGTTCACTCATTGTTTAGTAATTGTTTAGTGTACACCAGTCATTATAATCCTTGTAGCTGAAATACACAAAAAATGATAAGGATCATAGAGAATAGATATTTATGAATTTCTATATTAAAAATGTAAAATTCTGTCTGAAATAGCTATTTTTGGGTGAGATGGGGGTTTTGTCCGACTTTTCAATTTTAAGTGTTTTGTCCGTGGGTGTTTTGTCCTAGAGGGTTTTGTCCGTGGGTGTTTTGTCCTAGAGGGTTTTGTCCGTGGGTGTTTTGTCCTAGAGGGTTTTGTCCGTGGGTGTTTTGTCCTAGGGAGTTTTGTCCGTGGGTGTTTTGTCCTAGGGGGTTTTGTCCGCTGGGGATTTTGTCCGGATCCCGATAGGTATATTGGTATACAAGTAGTTTTTGGCGTCACCTCCTCCTGTATTATGTTGTTTTTAAGTGAATGTGATGTCAGAAAACTGAGGAATTTAACATGAATGATATCTTTATTTTGCAATAACTATTTCGACAATGAGAATTTACCTTATCTTTTAACTTACTTAAATTGAAATCGTTACTGAAAATTCTCATTGAAGAAGCCAGCTGTCTTTAACATTGATTTCCATAGCACTGTTTAACTTTCCCAGTTTCCGGGTGTAATAAGGAATATGACCCTACCCGTGGGGTTCCCAGGTGTGAAAAGGAATAGGACTCAACGTTGTGATATGAATGAAATATAGTTGAAAGAGACATTAAATCATATTCACTCACTCACTCACTCATCCACTCCTGCTCTGTTTACAGTCATTTCCACAGCTATGCCACTTTTCTTTTCTAACTCTTATTCTTATTATTCTTCAGTCTTTATTGCGATCATTTTTACCAAACCTTGGATCCAGCACAGCTGTAACCCGTCGTACTGCTGCAACCAGCCTGACTGCTATATGTCAACATTCAAGGAGCCCAAACTTCTTCTCCAAGTGGCTGCTGGAATCCTTATTGAGTATGTTTATGTTAGCTGACAATATTCCTACTGAGCTATATAGACAGTGTAAACTTCTATGAGAATCGAAGCATTGCAGCAAAAGTCATTGTATATTATTTCCTGTATAAGTGTCTGTTTTGGGGGAGATTTTTCTTGTTTTGACGATTATTTCCCTAAACTATTATTAAAGAGTTACCACCCTCGATCTTCCTTTACAATGTAGTATTGGGCGTTAAAAATCTAAAATCAGTTGAACTAGTGTGGAAAATGAAGGTATTGTGTGTGGATAATGAAGATATTGTGTGTGCAAAATGAAGGTATTGTATGTGTGACATATTTGAAAAGAAAGACGCATCTCTCTACAACTATTCCTGAATGTCTTCGACCACAAAGAAAAGTAGTTAGTGTTTGGGCTGCGGCTTCTTGATTGAAGAGATACATTGAACTAACTCATGCTAATTATGTCAATGTTATTATATGAAGAATGCCCACGATACCAGTTCCAAATCTTTTTACACTACCTTGAAAACCTTTAAAATGACAATTTAATGTTATCCAGGTTCCTTGCTACCAGCCAGTATGGACTATGACAATTATATGTTACTTGGTGTGATCCAGTGTCTTCGTTACCTCCTACCTTTGATCATCAACCCTAACGTGAAAGACGAGGGCATGAAAGGAAGCTTTGGCATGATGAGGTCTGAACGTGAGGTCACAGTCAGTACAGAACAACTTCTCCAGGTAAAACAATCCTTGGCTGGCCTGAGCACATGACCAGCTAGTCTTCACATGCCTTCTGTTAAGGATAATTCAACAGTTCACTCCACAAAGACTAGTTTGTCACCAAGCCTGCTTCTTATGCTGGCAAGCTTTGATGTCTGTTGTATATTATATTTTCAGGTTTATGAGCTGTTATTGTACCATACACGCCATGGAGACCACAATGTGGTGACCGCCTCCCTGGAGGCCCTACAGCAGTTCTTGAGGCGACCTCACCCCAACCTCATACCTCTCCTCACCTCACGTAACTCCATCACCACCTCCACCATATTTGACGAGTCCAAAATTATGGGACGTGGAAGATCAGACAGTAAGTCCCTATTAATATCGCCACTTTCCTTGATGAACTATGAACCTTCTGTCCTTCATCAGACACCTGACACTTTGCCAAACATGGTGTACAAGACTCCTTCCAGTATTTAAAACAACACAATATAATAGAGCAATTAGAGCAGTAATTGCTCCCCTTTCTAATTTCAGATGAGCAACTTGCTGTTTAACTATTAAATTTATGCCAAGAACAAACAACAAAATGTTCATTGTTATATTTCATTTACTAAAATAATAACTTGGGCATGCACAACACTGTTTAGCCAATCAACGTCTACTGTGCAAGTTTTCTGGTGAAGGAAGTATAATCTACATGTAGTTTTTGCTATATTTCATGACAGGCAGTTTTGCAGTACTTCCCTCATCATTGGAGGATGGACTGGAGGACGACATGGATCAGGGGGAGGATTCGAGTGACCAGACCTCCTCAGATTCACCCTTAGAAGGGGGCGCCCTCACAGGGACCTTACCAGGACAGGAAGGTGACGGCAGTCAAACCGCCATTGAAATGGTACAGAGAAAATTCAGTGATGAAGGCATAGATTCAGAAGCATTTCCACCTGCAGACGATCCTCCTGTGTTCGTTCTCACGGAGTCACAATATTCTAATGTTGAAATTGGTGACGTCAATGAAGAGAAATCGGAACGTTCTGAGAAATCCCAGCTGTCACATAGCAGCAGCCAGGATACCTTACTTAGTATAAAGAGTCTCAGTCCCAAACGTACCCCATCTTTGCGGCAGGGTTTTGGCGAAGATATGAATGGAAATCCAGAATATGATCCTGAACTGGAGAATGGTGGGTCTGAACCATCATCTCCTTATCCTGGGGGCATTCCATCATCAGCACTGGGAGACATTGGCACATACATTGACGGCGAAGTGCCCCTTCTCTACTGCACTCGTCTTTTGTGTCAGCAGTTTCTATTGGCTGGACGGAAGGGAGAGCTGATGGCAGACAAAGCCGTGCGGATCAGCATAAAGTCTTTGGCACTCGGCTGTGTGGCTAATATTACAAGCATGGACCCCAGTATCTTCTTTCACAACTTGTTCATCAAGAATGATACAGGTATGTTATAGGGTCAGAGTGGTATTCTCCATCCTCATCAGCCAGTGTATCAATCGATAGGTTACGATCGATACACTGGCTTGGTTAGTTACCGATAGCAGTTCTGGATATAAATAGCTGGAGGGGTTTCCACTAAACCGAACCAACCAGTAAGCATGCTGAAGCAGCTCATCAGTCCAATCCGCAGCGATATCTGAGTTTTGACTGGTTTGAATTTCATCGCCGGCCAGACTACCTTTGAAATCGACATCGGGTGTCAAAAACGTCAAAGCGAAAACTGCAGGCTTCAGATACTGACGCTCTAATTCAAAACAACTTCTGGGGATGAAATGTCCGAGATTGTGTAACAGACTCAATGACTCGAGAACTCATCCGAATCACCAAAAAGGTCCAGGTAAACCCTCTGCAAGGATTTAGGGATTACCTGGACTGTGCAGATGGGTATTATCTTGTCTGCTGTGGTGTGGATGTAATGTGAAATAATATCTATGATATATCCAATTATTCTCAGGATAACAATGTAGTACATGTATATAATCAACATTCAGAGCCATACTGTTGATTCAGTCTGTCAGCTGAAGGGTTGTATCTGGAAGCTCAGTTGACTGATTGGTTCAGAGTGTTTGTATTTACCACTGGTGGGAGGTTGCCACTACTCGGAGGGTCACAGTTTGAGTCCTATATGTGCATTACCTGTCCAGCACTACTATAGGCCTGTACATACCTGTGCTTCAACAAGAAATTTAGATATACATGTATGACTAATAATTAGATATTCATTGTATTAATATGTCGAAGAAAGAGTTTTCTTCATTGTAGCATTTAAGCAATGATGATCATTAAAATGATTTATATTCTCCTTTTCTGAGCTGTTGAAACTTATCAAAATGTACAGGGCTCTGAAGAATATACTGTTAGAAATATATATTCTCTGTACATATTTTCTTAAAGAACTGCTTGTGAACCCTTCTGTTATGTCTGTTGCAGAGAATCAGAAACTGCAGGAGATTCTGTCCTTTTCCAGTCACCCAGATCCCCAACTTAAAGGGCAAACAGCACTGATCATTGGTCAGTTTATTCGGGCCACCCTCCTGGCAGGGAAAGGTAACTTCTCCCACTGGGTTAGATCCTACAAGGAACCAGATGTAGCAGGTAAGTCAGTAGATCACAGGTGTGTGTGAATGGCTCTGTGGCAGTGTCTGAATTACTATCTGTACTTGTATGTAGCTCTGGATAAAGATAGGAAATAGTTTAACTCTTTCCCTCATAGACCTGTGGGGAATTTTCTCTCTCTGGCCCATAATAGATTTGTAATGGTGTAGGTCTTCAACCCATGGACTCATTTCAATTTTCATACTTCTCCAGCGATGTAAAATATCCCGTTTTATGTCCCATGTCATGTGGAGAAATATTTACCAATGGTCTCCCACAGACCCATTCTACGTAATTTGTTCACGTTTTATACCAATATCAGCAACATTTATTCTAAAAATAAGTAAACTTGTGAGAAAATGTGTTGTGTCCGCTTTACTTCTGTTGGAAGTCACGAAAAAAAAGCGAAGAAATTGTCGCATTTTAGCCACGTTTTGCAACGTTCTCTTCCTGCTTTCCGGCTACCTTTCGTATCTTTCCGTATACCATCGTAAAGCTAATTCTCCGTAAGATCGGGATTTGGCAGCGACATCACAAGATGGCAGGTGTAGAACGAACTATAACTCTTTCAATCCAATATAGTTTATACAGGAGAATAAAGACGGTAATAAATATTCATAAGGTGCGCGGCCCAGCGTGATTGGAGGAAGAGGTCACGTGGCGACTCGGTCGCTATGGTCACTGTCAAACAGAAGGCCGACTGGGAAAGAATGGCGGCTGAAAACATTTACCGCGAAGGCAGCAGGTCCCGGGAAAATACATAAAATAAACTCAGATGGGCAGATTTGACGAGATAGTCATCAAGGTTAAATACTTTGGTAGTTTATGCTCGCGTTAACGTGAAATATTCAGGAATTTGGAAGCAGGTTTTACGATTTTTCGAACGTTTGTCTTGGAGCACACGAAACAAATTTGTTGTCAAATCGCGCATTTTCATCGATTATTTCTGTTTCTCTCCCAATTTCGTTTTATCCTTACCATAAAACATACCAACACTCCATATAGTCAGATTTATTGAAATTTTGGCTTTCTGAAAATGTATAGTTTTAATTAGGTTTTACTCAAAGTAAACGCCAAAAATTGCAAGAATAATCCACCCGTCTTCATGGGTTACGCGAACACTCGTCAAAACACGCTTACATGGGGATCTACACAAGTCGTCAAAACCCGCTTATATGGGGGAAAGAGTCAAAGAAATTATTACCCAATGATGATATATTATCGCGAATTCGTATTTAGCCACTATGTATTATTTTCCAGCAGTATATGATTGCACTTCATCCTAATATATTCAGTCGAGATATTGTCCTCCTCAAATTCTGTAACTGTTGGAGGTTCATACCCCATGTAAGAATCACGAGACAGTGCATACAATAGCCAAGTCTGGGGACAACAATATGTCTAGACTTGAACGTTTTCAGCTGCACAAAGACTCACTCATCAGACAATAGCTTCCTAAATGAAGTATGTACCCTGTTGTACTAGATCTATAATCCCCACACACATTCTGTAACTGCTGGACTAGATCTATATTCCTCATTCTCACATGTTAATGCCCTGTATGAATTGATACTTACCAGCCTTCAGACTAGAGGAGCTGTTACAGTTGTTGAGTGGTATTACTGAGGATGACTCTAGCATGGCGGCTAGACTTGGTCTGGTGGCCATCAAACTCTGCCTGACTGACCTCCTCAGCAGCTGTCATTGTCACCGTGGACTCCAACTTCTCCTCAAACTAATAGAGCTGAAAAATCACACCTACTGGTTAGTCAAGGTATGTACACATTGCATGTTATTGTCAGAACAAACTTTTACAATAATTTAAAAGAAATATTTCAGTTAATTATTGGAAATAATTTCATTTCTTCTTGTAGCTACTTTTATCACTTGACTATATTAAAATAACTGAAGAATGTAACCATAATCCTGTGAATGATTAATTTTCAATCAAGTAAGTCTTGAAAGTGAAATCCTGGTTATTATTTGCAAAAACTACCTCACAGTGACTCAGATATTTTTCCATGTATTACTGTAAAGTTACATGTAATACTAATTAGTTATGAACCTAAAGTTCTGGTTTGTAGTACAGCATATTCTTATGCTCTATCATGTCCTCTTTGACTTGCAGGTTGAAATGCTCGAGCTGCTGGGTGACATTAACTTCAACATAATTGGTTACCTGGAATCTGTCCTCACAAAGGGGAATGATAACTTGGGCCAGTGTATCGGGGTAAAATATCATATTCACAATTGTTTAATGTTTTTATAAGACCTTTTCCAATATTGATGGCATTGAAATAGCACTACAGACAAACAAATCAACTCAAGTAGTGATTGATTCCAGTCCCATATGTCCCTAGAGTTATTGGAGCCCATCCATCTATTTTTAATTTTGGAAGATGTGACAGCCTGATAGCCCGGGCTTGAAAGAGAAATTAGTTTTGCCCTCAAGATATATTGTTGTGTCCAGCGGAGAGTGAATATTGCCTAGTCTGATTAAGGGAAGACAAACAAAATACCAACAACCCATTAATTCCTGTTTGTTGATTGCCAATTCCTGTTTGTCGATTGCCACTTCCTGTTTGTCAAATTTGGCCCAGTTAACCGATGAACTGTCAGAACTATTGCTGCCTACCCAGTGTTTGCCAGTTGGTCTTCTGGTCCCTTTGATGCTTGATTGCTCCCATTGTACTGATATATATTTGTTTGTGCAGGAGCTTCATTTACAGGAGCGTGTGGTGAATGAGGTGATGATCAAACTGTTAGGAGATGAGGACAGTAGAGTTAGACACTGTGCAGCCACCATGCTCGTCAGGTAGGCATGGTAGGAGTTCTGCTCATCTCCATTTTAAACATCCCTCTGTTTAATGATAAAAATCTTGTACCAGAGAAATGTCTGCTCCTATAATATCTGTGCAATGGAAATCAATCAGTCATGCTCTGACAGTATTATATGACAATAGTGACTCAGTTGTAACTGTTCCCATCACTGAATATACTTACGGTGATCTGTTGTTTTGGTTTATTCTCAGACTTGTACCGAAACTGTTCTATAAAGCAGACAGCCCTCAGGAGAGCCCAGTGATAGGCTCAGCCAAACAGCTGGCTGAGCGATTCCTCAGTCCAATACTTCACGACTGGTCAGATGAGTTACCTCCCTTAGTGCTGGGCCTTGTATCTCCCTATGACTACGACACCAAGTATCCTCAGCCTCCTGTTGATGTGGAATCTAGTCTGTCCAGAATCATCAGTACAATTGTCCAACAGCTACACAAGTCACAGTCCAAGTTCTTAACAGTAAGATATTGTTATAGCCATTCTGTGGCTGCATTATTGTTTTGGCTTCATTCGCAGCATTTTATACCCCTCAGTTCGAAGATGGACATATGCTTCCAATCAGGAAGAACAAAATTTGATTGGTTGTCAATAAACCCTGAAATACCATGAATGATCTTGCTTCTTTCTTTGAAAGCTTCACTGTCTCTAAATATTAGACATGTACAGGTATAAGTGTGTATGGTTACTATTTTCAGTATGGCTGTTGTCATGCCCTGAGCCTCCTGTCAGACGTGTACCTAGTGACCCAGTTCCCCCATGCCTGGGGATGTGCCCCGCCCCTCGCCCTCTCCACCCGTGACAGTAACAAGGGGGCCATGAAGAAACCGACCAGCAGGTCCATAAGTACTTCCAGGCATGTCTCATGTGATGATCTTGCATTGTGTGCCCCTGTGTAAGGAATCCATGCATCTGCTTGTCTGATGTGTAGTGGTAGTAGAATACTTGTAGATGTATTGTCTGATTCATTGTGGCAGTAGATTACTTGTAGATGTATCGCATGATGTGTTGTGGATGTAGAATACTTGTAGATGTATTGTCTGATGTGTTGTAGCAGTAGAATACTTCTAGGTGTATTGTATGATGTGTTGTGGTAGTAGAATACTTGTAGATGTAATGTCTTATAAGTAGTGGCAGTAGAATACTTTTGGAAGTATTGTCTGATGTTTTTTGTGATAGCATACGTGTAGATGTATGTGAATTTTCTTCAGATGAGATATGTCAGGATGTCTAGGTGTATGTCTGATGATGGATCTCCTCATGAGATAGGTCAGGATGCCTAGGTGTATGTCTGATGATGGATCTCCTCAGATGAGATAGGTCAGGATGCCTAGGTGTATGTCTGATGATGGATCTCCTCAGATGAGATAGGAAAGGATGCCTAGGTGTATGTCTGATGATGGATCTCCTCAGATGAGATAGGTCAGGATGCCTAGGTGTATGTCTGATGATGGATCTCCTCAGATGAGATAGGAAAGGATGTCTAGGTGTATGTCTGATGATGGATCTCCTCAGATGAGATATGTCAGGATGCCTAGGTGTATTCTGATGATGGATGTCACCAGATGAGGTAGGACAGGATGTCTAGGTGTATGTCTGATGATGGTTGTCATCAGTTGAGATATGTTGGAATGCCTAGGTGTATTCTGATGATGGATGTCACCAGATGAGATATGTCAGGATGCCTAGGTGTATTCTGATGATGGTTGTCATCAGATGAGATATGTCAGGATGCCTAGGTGTATTCTGATGATGGATGTCCTCAGATGAGATAGGTCAGGATGCCTAGGTGTATTCTGATGATGGTTGTCATCAGATGAGATAGGTCAGGATGCCTAGGTGTATTCTGATGATGGATGTCACCAGATGAGGTAGGACAGGATGTCTAGGTGTATGTCTGATGATGGTTGTCATCAGATGAGATATGTCAGGATGCCTAGGTGTATTCTGATGATGGATGTCACCAGATGAGATATGTCAGGATGTCTAGGTGTATGTCTGATGATGGTTGTCATCAGATGAGATATGTCAGGATGTCTAGGTGTATGTCTGATGATGGATCTCTTCAGATGAGATATGTCAGGATGCCTAGGTGTATGTCTGATGATGGATCTCCTCAGATGAGATAGGTCAGGATGCCTAGGTGTATGTCTGATGCCAGATCTCCTCAGATGAGATATGTCAGGATATCTAGGTGTATGTCTGATGATGGATCTCTTCAGATGAGATATGTCAGGATGCCTAGGTGTATGTCTGATGATGGATGTCATCAGACGAGAGATGTCAGGATGCCTAGGTGTGTATCTGATGAAGGGATGCCCTCAGATGAGGAAGGACAGGATGACTAAGTGTATGTCTGATAATAAATGTCACCCTCATGTAGGGAATTTCACCACAATTAAGAAGGTAGTTGCTTGTGGTAACTGAGCTGCACCCTGCTTTTTATTGCATGTATTTTTGAATTTTACTGTTTTGTGTAGAACTTAATAGCTATTGTTTTTGATGTAAGAAGATGACAAAAGTGTGATATAATGTACACATATGTTTGTTGATTTTACAGACTTGTCATGTTGTATGAATCTTAACAATTAATAGTACAAACACTTGCATATTTAAATTCATTACTGTTCCAATTGATTTTTCTGTTTCTGGCTTTAGATTAGAAGGAAGTAATTATTTTCCCTATCCCTCGCAATGTTAAATGACATGATTCATTAAAAGATCTCTAATTTGCTGTCGAGATCATTCACAATATGTCAGTGATCACTTAAACGGTATGGAAACATGGTGTTATCCAGTAAAATTTTCTATGTAACAAGGCCGACCGGGGGTGCCGATATTAGTAGTCCATGTTGAAGACAATAATATTAAGCCAACTGGCCGTAAATATTGCCAGCGCACGTTAAATAATTGAACTACCTCACAGATTTTCTGCTTCATAAAGTGATGGATCTTGAATATTTACTAATTTGGGGGGACATCACAGCACCCGCCTTATATCAGAAACAGTGCTATATCGAGGCGCCTTTATAATGTAGTGAGACTAGACTGTAGCTACATAAAGCATCATCTCTTGGAGTTCAAAGAGCTTGTGCAGATGTATAAAATATATAGATTATAATGTACATTTCCAACTCGACTGCCGAGACCCCCCAAAAGAGCCTCAATGTTTGTAAACAACACATCTTGCTTCTACGCTGTATCATCAGGAAATAAAATCGAAACACTAATATAGGTATAGGTTGGGAGGAGTAATTATTTTTCCTATCTCTCACAATGTTAAATGACATGATTTCATTAAAAGATCTCTACTTCGCTGACAACAGACAAATAATTCCTGGACAATATGTTTCATCACAATATGTCAGTGATCACTTAGACGGTATGAAAACATGGTGTTATTCAGTACCAATTTCAATGAAACGAGACCGACCGGGAGTGCTCAAGTTTACTAGTTCCGCATTGAAAACAATGCTGGAATTCAACTGGCCATGAATATTGCCGGCGCGCGTTAATTACATGGAGGATTTGCGTGAAATTTACAGACAATATTTTGGACTCGCTCACTGACATTCAACCGCTATCACTTTATCTGAGTATCAGCCAGTTGTAGGGCTAGCCTGTCCCATACCCCATACATTCGGGGTACCAACATTGCCCGACAAGCTGAATTGACTTTTTAGCCCCATTTGTTTGTATGATCAATAACTTTCTGTAGAAAATGTAATCTTTTTAGATTTTAATATTGCATGAAAGTATATTTGAACACATGCAATAACTCATTAGTTCAATGTTTCTATTTTGTCTCACAGTACGATCAGTTTTGATGAGATGGGTACTGGATCTGGGAGCGGCCCTCTTCCCATCATCCTCTCCCTATTGACCTCTGCCTCGTTCAGCCTTGACCTCATGTCTCATCAGGATGCCCTCCATGTAGCCGGTCATCTCTTTGCTGGTATGTAGAAGTTAACATATCTACCAACTGAGTTTGAGACACTGGAATGTTCCAGGATCTAAACACAAGCAAACTTGACCAGTTCAGTTTATACTGAGTTGATTCTGAACAGTTACACTCTATTATAGTTCCTGAGCAGAAACTGAATGGTACTAGCTCTCAGGACCACGTAAGAATTGCTTTGAACTGTGTTTAGTTACTGAATGGGAACTGAATGTACTGTAGTAAGAATAGGTTTTCTCACATTTCAGTGATAGAATATCACAGACTATTAACGAACATTAGGCCAGTGTAGCAGGGGAGACAATTGCTTTAATATTACAAGAGTTGTCTCCTCTCCCCCCTTGGTAGAGGGCGCTGATTGCCCTCTAGCCAATGAGAGTAACTCGCGGGCTTGCAAGAGAAGCCGGAGAACGACTTGACCTGGACTGCAAGAGACTGACAAGACCTGCTGACTGCCTCTCTCAGGGTTTTAACCGGCAGGTAAGCTTGTCTCCTATACTGGCTAATATCTAGGTAGCTGTGCTTACTACAATTGGTGATCAGAAGTTAAAGTATCTAGCGTAGAATTGTGATAATTTTTTGACAAATTTGCGCTGGATGGCGGTGTGAGTCCAGTGCCAAGATCGGCGGCCATTTTGACATTTTTGAAAATTGGGGTGTGAAAATCTTCATTTCCGAGTCCTGACAAACTTGTTGGCTTTCATTTACGATTGGGTCGATATAAACTGAAAGTGTGTTACTTTATAGAAGGGGTTTTGTGAAAATTTGAGCTTCCAGCGAAGTTCTGGAATATTTTATTTTCTCGTCGGCATGGACACGTTTTTCGGGAGTTGAACAGCTGTTCAATGGCGGATTTTCCAAACGAAAGTGCGTAGACTTTAATTAGTTGTTAACTAATGATTATACGGCAATAGTTCTCAAGCTCTGTGCAGTATATAGTATGGCTTGGCAATGATTGTTCCGTGAATTGAACAGTCTTGTGTTTGAGCCAAAAACAGTCTGTGTGTTGTGACGAAAATTGGACCCTTGATAGTCTTCTCTTTCGTCAGATCGGCTTTCTTTGCCATATTTGTCTTGATATAATTTATCGCGAGTGAAGCGGGGTTATTTTGAACTACCCCAGTTTACAATTTGGTTTGAGTTCGCGTTCCGTTTGAAAATTTTGCGAGTTTACTGACACGTTGTTGTTGTTATTTGGAACAACAACAACAACGACAGTAACTTGAAGGGTTACATTCGGGAATAAAAAGGAATAGGATTGTAATTGTTTAGGTTGGTTAGATGGCCAGTGTAGCGGGCAGACTTGCCTGCTGGTTGCCTCCAATATTGCACCTTAGATTTAGCTAGAGTTTTGTGTGATTTGGTGAATTTTGATGTTTTTTGTTTTTTTTCTGAGATAATATTTGGTAGGGAAAATTAGGATTAGAAGTTGGGATAAAGGTTTTGACAGGTGCAATATTTGAATGGTTTATATGTTAATGTTTGTGTTGTCATGTATGTGTACCGGTACTGTTTCTGTGTCCATATGTGTATTTTTGTGTTTTGTTCATAGTCCTGTCTCATAATTATATTTTTCATGTATTCAGTGGTTGGGTTGGTAATGTTGGGGTTTTTGGAGAAGATTTTGAGCATGGGATGAAGTTTTAGTGACTGAACGCGGTCAGATTAGTCATTTCCTTTCGGTTCGGTGGTTCGGTGAGTTTGGGATACAAGGTTATGTACTGCATGACCTTGTGATGTACGTGGATTCATCAGTCATGCTGTTGACAAATTGTGGTTATTCTTGCTGTGCCACTGGTATAGTTTTGCACGGTTGTCTTATCTATAGCACTGTCAATTTCTGTTGACCATTTTTCACTGGTGTGGTCGACTTAAAATGTATAGCAATATTTAGTTTGACTTTGTATTATCGGTCAAACTACGTTGACTTTTCCGGTGGTCAGTTTTTGTGAATTTGATTGGGACATTGACTGAAAATCTATGGCCTATGGCTAGAGTTCAATTTAGTAATTTTTGGAATTCGCCCAATTTCATTTTCAAGTTCATCTGGCTATTGCCTGGTAGCTATTGCGCGAGGGATTAGCTGGTGCTTACGTTGGATGTGGGGGATTTTCTCTCATTTGATTGAAATTCTTGCTAGCCATGGCATAGAACATTCAAATTAATGTTTCAATAGATTTGCTAATATATTGGTACCTAGCTTGGCTACTAACTTCGTGGCTTTTCGTGAGGTGTTACATGTAGCTGAATGCTACCTGTGAGTTTTCATAGTGAATACATAAACTGCTGATGTTCATTCTGATTTGGCGAGTACAAATTGAAGTGACCTCAGATTCTGTGGTGGTCAATATACACTGTACACCTTGATGGTGTACTCAATGGTGACTTACACTGTAAAAAGGGTGAGTGGTCAGTGTTGCTGAAATACACTCAGTATTTTGGAAATAATAAATTTTGAGTTTAAATAAACAGTCAATATTTTGGTGATGGGGTGTTAACAAACTTGTACCATATTTAATCAGATTTTGATCTGGTGGATGTGGTTGATTGTTTGGTGTTCAATACAACACAAACTCTGATTGTATTTTGAGATTTGAGTGTTGACATATCAACACTGCACTCAATTTGATTGTGGTCTGGTGGTGTTCAGAAGTGACACCATCTGATTTTGGTTGAGTGATTAGTGTTTATTAAAACACTCGTCCTTGGGTTTACTTTGAAAAAAAAAAAAAAAAAAATTAAAATTTTTCTTTTGAGTGTTGACATATCGGCGCTACACTCAATTATATTGTGGTCTGGTGATGTGAAGTGACACCATCTGATTTTGGTTGAGTGATTAGTGTTTATTAAAACACTCTCTTATATTTAGTTGAAAAAAAAAAAATATATATAAATAAAAACAATTGGTGTAGCATCAACATTGCACCCGATTAGAGTATTGGGTATTGTTGGGCAACACCAGTTCATTTTGGGAACATTTATTAAATAGGCAACCATAATTTAGTTGGCGATTGCAAAATGCCAACTCTGAGTTTTGATCCTATTTATTTTGGGAAATAGACTTTGATTGTTGATAACTCCCGTCTCATTTGGTATTGATGGACACCATTTGATGATTGTTTGGTATTCAACACACATTCTATTGAGCCCTTAGGCACTAACTGGGCTCGACAGCGATTATTTTGTATCTTATTTGGCTTGGTTTGTTTCTAGTTTTGGACTTAACAGGGACGTAGCAACAACGCGTTGACTGCGGTAACGCGTGATGCACTTGTTTTGAAGAGTCTTGTTTTTTTTTGTTTTTTTTTTCTGATGGATTTGAGTTGAATAAGCACACTAGAACGCATTGACTGCGGTAACGTGTGTGCGTTCAGCTCATAAGTGCTTCATTTTTTTCATTTGTTCTAGTGAGTTTCTGGAGTGGAAACTCACTAAGTGTGAGTAGTTGACACAACTACTTAGTTCTGTTTTATACAGAAAACAGAATTTATTGTGCATCACAGCCATTGCGGTCAAGTTGATTGACTGGTAAATTTTGAACTGCGCATTTCACTTTTCCTGCAGCTTGGTTGGAATTTATTGTAGCTAGATTTGTACCATTGGAGGCGAGTCTGGTTGATAGTATTTTGGCAAATCAAGTAAGGCAGGTAAATTTATTTTATGGCAGCCATTTTGGAAGTGAGTATTGCGGTTTATTGAATATTTTCATTTACATTTTTGTGGAGTCTCGCAATTCACACCATGACAGAACTGGTACCAGTAGACGTATCAATGGCACATAATATTGAACAATTCCAGAAGAATCCTTTGATGGAGAATTCTCTTATTAGTGGGGTAAATGTTTCCATTTGCCCTGAGTATGTTTCAGATTTAATTGAAAAACAAGTAGGCGAATTGCGAACTGAGATGGAAAATCACATTCAAAATTTAAAGGGGGAAAGGGAATCTGTTGTTCAGAGTCTCTCTCAGAGCTTGCGAGAATGTATTAACAAGATCGGTCAGCTGGTATCTAACGAGGGCGAATGTGTCGCCAGAATCGATCAGCTGGCAACTAACCAGAAAGAATGTGTTACCAAAATCGGTCAGCTGGTATCTAACCAGGAGAAGTGGGAAACAGTAGGTGAACAACTTGGAATGATAATGACCATGATGCAGGGCCAGGGGACTAGTCCAATGGTTAGAGGGATGGGGGCTGATGTTAGTTCAGTGCAAGCTGGTGGCAGTGCGGTTAGGCTGACAACGGGTAATGATGAGCAGGAAAACTTGTCTGGGGTCAATGTTGTGCAAACGCCGGGGTTGGGGGGTGGGGAATGTAATTCTGGTGAGGGTACCCAGCATGCACATTATATGGATGCAGGAGTGGTGAATGCTTGTGAGGGGTCAGGGCATCATCAGAGGGTGGAGCACCCTTCTGTGCCCATCTCTGACCCTTTCGTCCCTTTACATAGTAAGGTTGGAGAGGAGCACAAAGGTAGCCATTCCTCTCCATCCATTGATCATTCTGACATTGCTCCTGGTCAGGAGGACAGGGGAGATAAGTTAATAGAGTCAAATGTTTTGCAGCCTATGCGGCAACATAAAGCGAGTTCGAGATCACGTCGACTTCTCCGTGGTCCTCGAACAGTACGCTGGCGTAGCCGTAGCCCTTTAACATCACGTGGCCGTAGCCCCTCAGCATCACCTTTTACACGTAGTAGCAGCCGTCCACTTCCGAAAACATTAGTTTTTTCCGGCGATGCCAAAGGTTGGTCGCCGTTTAAAATTAAATTTGAATTAGCTCAAGATCGGAAGTGGAGCAAGGCCAAATCTCTAAAGCGTTTGACTGAGTGTATGCATGGCAAGGCCATCGAGTATTACTCTTTCTTACCGAAAGCAGTTTGTAATTCTTTCGATGAGCTGTTTGAAGCCTTAGACAAACGGTATGGCGATCTCGAGCCTCCTCAGGCAATCCGACATCGGTTGCAGGTGGAGGAGCGAGGGGCCGATGACACTTTGGCTGATTTTGCTGATAGGTGTCTTCATTTAGCTGTGAAGGGTTATCCGGGGGCTCCACGTGAGTTAGTCGAATCAATAGCTGTGGAACAATTTTTCAAAGGTTGTCATGAACCACAGGCTATAGTTTTGTTTGCTATGGAGAAAGACCCCAAAACTATTCAGGATGCGTTGACATGTGTCAACGCCTCACTGTATAATCATCAAGCTTTGAATGTAGCAGAGGTCCGTCTAGTTTCCACGGAACTTAAGTCTGTGGGAGGGGATATTTTTCGGGAGGGTCGGGGTGAGTCTCGATTGAGACTTGTTAATTCTCCCGAGCTACCGGTAGCCAGTGAAGCCCCTATTAACAGAGTTACCTGTTACTCGTGTGGGAAAAATGGGCATAAGAGTTTCCGATGTCCCCAAGTACAATGCCATCTTTGTCACCAATTAGGACACATAAGGCGAAGTTGCCCCGTTCGCACTAATCTTGATGGGTTGGTTACCACGGGAGGACCTTCCTTGTCAGATTGTGCCGGGTCGACTGCTGCCGTTAGAGGCGTTACCGTGTCTGGGGCTCGGAAGGGGGCAATGGTAGTTCCGGTCAGGGTCGGGTCCGTTCCAGTGAGTGCGAAAGTGGATACTGCTTCTCAGGTAACAGTGATGAGTCCGGAATTATTTGGAAAGTTAGGGCTTATGGGACTGTCATCCACTCCCATTAAGCTAACTGGTGCATTTCAGGGTACGGCCAGTATGGGA
Organism: Hanleya hanleyi; assembly: GCA_036873755.1. Lineage (NCBI taxonomy): Eukaryota > Metazoa > Mollusca > Polyplacophora > Lepidopleurida > Hanleyidae > Hanleya > Hanleya hanleyi. The sequence continues at coordinate 55,794 of JAVTVY010028021.1, read as the reverse complement.
ATGTTGGTTCGACAGGTTCCCCTTTCCATTGCAGGGTTTAACTGTTTTGGAGACATGGTTGTAGCCCCGGTGGTTCAGGATTTGTTACTGGGCTCGGACTTTCTGTCCGCTTATGGCTGTGTCATTGACTTTAGGAAGAAGGCCCTGGTTATTGGGAACATGGGGGTTCCTGCAGTAAAATGTTGATGCATGATGACCGGTTTGGACAATGCTTCAGTTTAGTTCTCTTTTAGCATTGGTAATGTTAGGGGGCAATGCAGATTGACAGTGGGCATTGGCATGTGGTGCCATCTAGCACACTGGTTTGAGTTGATTTTGATGTTGATGTCTTTGTATTTTGATGTAGGTGATGTGGCATTTTGGTTTGATGTTGTGTCGGTTGTTCTTTTTGGGGGGAAAGATAAAAAAAATGATAAAATGTCTGACAAGAAATCTGTGATATGTGTGGATGTTGAATAGTGATGTGGGGTGTTGGATAATGGTGTGTTGGTTGATTTGTGATGTGTGGACCTATATTTTAGAATGATCATTTTTGGTAGATTGAGTGTTCAGTAGAGTGTGGTGTGTGTACCTATTATAGAACAGTTGGTGTGTTGGGAGAACATGTGATGTGTGTTGGAAAAATGTGCGGTTGCGTGATGGAGATATGTTCAACTTTTTAGGGGGTTAGGAGAAAGGCTCGAGTGAAAGTGGAGTGAATGGGGTTGTGGAATGGTGGTTTGGGTTAAATTTTATCTGTGGGTTCAACCCTCACGGTTGGCACATCATTCGGCAATGGTTAAATGGTGTTAAATGTAAGTTACTTGGATTCTATATGAGTTTTTGCCGAGGAGAGTGCGAATTGTGAGGGATGATTTAACAAGGGGAGAGAATGACGGGGCAGTCCATGTTGGAGACACAGGGCCGGGGGAGTTTGTGGCCACAACTCTGCTTGTGTCTTCTCTATGGAAGCCCCAGTGTGTTTTGTACCGGTGTTTGTCATCCCGGTTTAATTTATTGAATCAGGGTCTGAAATAAAAGTCGGACATCGGACAAGCCTTGACCTTGTTTGGTTGAATGCTCACTGTGGAGCATTATGTCCGATCAAATTCGGGGATCATTTTGGATATGTTTATTCAGACCCTGGCTAATTGATCATTGGCAATGCGGTAACATCAGCAACGCAGTGCACTTCTGTTCAATGGATTCCGATATTCCTTCTGGTCCTGCAGATTCATCCACATGTTGAGTTGACGTGTTAGCGGCACCTTGTGCACGGGTGTTTCACATGCGTTGATTCTTCATGTGTGTGTCTCTGTTGATGCATACAGAGGATACTGGTTTCCTGAAGCCTTGAGCTATATGAGTAGTCCCACAATGTATGGAGGACTGACAGGCAGTTACTGTTTTAGTCAGACTATGTTCGCTAGCCAGTCAATCAACTATTGAGAGACTGAGTGTCTTGCAGTTATTGCCTTAGTCAGTCTACTCTTGATGGGATATCTGATATAGCCAGTCCCTCTAGTTACTTGAGTCTGGCAGTTATTCCTTGATCAGCCTGATTATAGCCAGTCTTTCAATTTAATAGGGACTGATAGGTTTTCAAACTGAGCAAGCTCTCATCGAGTGCTGACAGTCTAAAAGTTAGTCGCTATTGTCGTTAGTCAAAACTTGATAGACTGTCTGATATAGTCAGTTAGTCAAAACTTGATAGACTGTCTGATATAGTCAGTTAGTCAAAACTTTATAGACTGTCTGATATAGTCAGTCCCTCAATGTAGGAGAGTCTGGCAATTATTTCATTAGTCGGTCTGTTTCTTGACAGGCTGTATAGTGTAGCTAGTCTCTCAGTTTAAGAGGGGCTGACATTATAAAATTGAGTGAGCCCTTAATTTATGAGGGGAAGGGGAGGTTGGGGGAAAAGGTAGATTCCATAGTGAGTCGGACTGGTACTTAAAGTGGGCCAGTTCGCTCCAGCTCCTTTGGGTCTTCTTTGGGAAATTAGAGGTCTGTTGAAAAATCGACCTGAGGGTTGGGGTTAGAGATCAGCTTCCATGATCTGGGTTGGGTATTTTGTTGTCGGACTAATTTTACGTAGATTGTTCTTAGGTTATGTCCGGTTTTTAGCCCAGTTCAAAGTAGAGAAAGCTTTAGGTACAGTTCCGTACTTTTATGGTATGTTTTTTATCCTTGCGAATACTTTGCTGGAGTTTTAGACTGCAGTCGCTGGTACGCCCTTCCTCAAAAAAGAAAAGGGGGAAGAGTGTAGTAAGAATAGGTTTTCTCACATTTCAGTGATAGAATATCACAGACTATTAACGAACATTAGGCCAGTGTAGCAGGGGAGACAATTGCTTTAATATTACAAGAGTTGTCTCCTCTCCCTCTCTCCCCTTGGTAGAGGGCGCTGATTGCCCTCTAGCCAATGAGAGTAACTCGCGGGCTTGCAAGAGAAGCCGGAGAACGACTTGACCTGGACTGCAAGAGACTGACAAGACCTGCTGACTGCCTCTCTCAGGGTTTTAACCGGCAGGTAAGCTTGTCTCCTATACTGGCTAATATCTAGGTAGCTGTGCTTACTACAGTACTGTAAGGGGATTAGTCAGTGCATTAACAGGTGTCAGCTGTTCAGTAACTTCAGTATTGAAGTGCTACACTGAGTTGCCTGTTTACTGGTCAAGGATCCTCTGTGTGCAAGGATGGACAAGGATCTCCGGCAAACCTAATAAAAATATAACCTAATTGTGAGATTGTACATTCTTTCTCTATTTATATTCACGAGACATATGATGATTAAATAAAAAATAGCAGTTAAACTCTTTGTTGTATGACTTTCAGGAGCTGCTTATCGATGTCTGCGGCCTGCCGAGGACACAAATAACTCTGGTACTAATCCTGAGGAGGGTCCGTGGAGATCCCTGACTGATCGTATGTTATCACCAAAGGCAGAACAATTACTCTCTCATGTCGCAAAGTAAGTTACAGTTGCACCAGATATAACTGTACAAATGTCAATGAGTGTTTTTATGCCCCTCTCTAATTAGAGGGGGGCATATAGCGATCGCTTTGTCCATCTGTCTGTCCGTCCGTCTGTCGTGCCGTCCATCTGTCCGTCCGAATTTCTTGTCCGCGCAATATCTCAGTTAATATTTGATGGACAGGATTGAAACTTGGATGAAATAGTTTTGCAGCGTGAAGTTTCTCCGAGTTATGGCCCTTTGTTCTTGAAATCTTTGTGAATTGGGACTTGTCCGGGCTGGATCTCGGTTAATATTGTATGGACAAGTATGAAATTTGTATGATATGTGGTCAATGCCCCATAGTTGTGCAGTATGAAGTTTCTCTGCATTTCGGTTATATTTTCAAGAGTTATGGCCCTTTGTTTCTCAAACGTTAGTCAATGGGATATATATATTTGTCCAGGCTAGATCTCGGTCCACATTGTATGGACAAGCAATTGCCCCAAAAAGGGTGAATTGGGTGCAAAATTCAAAGTTCACTGATCGCTTCACAATTTCACCATAATGAATGTAGGTCTCATAACCAGGTCACATTTTCGGATTTGGCGAAAGCCCCGGCAACCATCTTGCATCAAAACATTGTATTATCACTTGTTGGTCGATCGACTTGATACTTGGAATATGAAATATGCGAGGCATGGTGAAAAAAGTGACTAAACAGAATTTTTATAATTATCCAAATTAGGCCTCCACCCACCAATACAGAACAGAACAATGGCGGGGCAGTGTCGGACTAAAGTGGAATGGGTGGCATACAATTATGCAATCTCTGATTGCTTCTTTCCTGCATTTGCATTTAATATGCAGTGATGGATATCTTCGGTAATTTTGTGTTTGATGAATTGGGTGCAAAATTCAAAGTTCACTGACCGCTTCATAATTACACCATAATGTACTCCAAGGAATGTAGGTCTCATAACCAGGTCACATTTTCGGATTTGGCGAAAGCCCTGCGACCATCTTGCATCAAAACATTGTATTATCACTTGTTTGTCGATTGACTTGATACTTGCAATATGTATTATGGGAGGCATGGCAAAAAATGTGACAAACAAATTTTTTATAATTATCCAAATTAGGCCTCCACTGACCAATACAGAACAGAACAATGGCGGGGCAGTGTCGGATTAAAGCGGAATGGGGGCATACAATTAAGCAATCTCTGATTGCTTCTTTCCTGCGTTTCTATTTAACATGCAGTGATGGATATCTTTGGTAATTTTGTGTTTGTATAAGATCCTATAATGTGGCAAATGTAGACTTGAGATAAGGCCATCTTATCACATCTTTGGGATGATATCCCATGATTCATTAGAATTGCTGCAATAGTTCAATCATTCCAATTTCACTGTCAATAAATCATCTGTCATGTCTAAATAGTAGCTAGCTCTGTTTGGATTGTCCATTATTTCTCTTACAAAAGATCCATTTTCTTATTGTTTCTCAGGTTATTGAATGCTTGTACTCACGTGATTGAGGAGATAATTCCAGGCCCTCCTCAAACGAAAGCCTCTCTTCCCTCACTTCCTAATGCACCCTCACTGAGCCCCATCAAACGGCGATCCAAGGCTGATAAAGATCTCTCCAATCAAGGCAGTCCTACTACAACAGGTGACACCAAAAATACAGCCAAATCGGGCACAAAAGGTAACTGGGACTAACTGAAGCGTTTTCATGGCTCTTATCAATTACGGCTTGATGTTTCTTTAGCAGATTGTTATTTTCCAAATTATGACAGCTTCATAGTATTTCTCTGGAAGTACAAGTAACTTTTTGTTTGCATCAGTGTCATACCATATTAACATAAAGGAATTGGAACGAATGCTTAACTCTTTGCCCCATGATGATGCCAACTGACACCTCTTTCTGAACCATGGAGTGGTTGCTGGGCTGAACCATGGAGTGGTTGCTGGGCTGAACCATGGAGTGATTGCTGGGCTGAACCATGGAGTGGTTGCTGGGCTGAACCATGGAGTGGTTGCTGGGCTGTACCATGGAGTGGTTGCTGGGCTGAACCATGGAGTGGTTGCTGGGCTGTACCATGGAGTGGTTGCTGGGCTGAACCATGGAGTGGTTGCTGGGCTGAACCATGGAGTGGTTGCTGGGCTGAACCATGGAGTGGTTGCTGGGCTGAACCATGGAGTGGTTGCTGGGCTGAACCATGGAGTGGTTGCTGGGCTGAACCATGGAGTGGTTGCTGGGCTGAACCATGGAGTGGTTGCTGGGCTGTACCATGGAGTGGTTGCTGGGCTGAACCATGGAGTGGTTGCTGGGCTGAACCATGGAGTGGTTGCTGGGCTGAACCATGGAGTGGTTGCTGGGCTGAACCATGGAGTGGTTGCTGGGCTGAACCATGGAGTGGTTGCTGGGCTGTACCATGGAGTGGTTGCTGGGCTGTACCATGGAGGTTGCTGGGCTGAACCATGGAGTGGTTGCTGGGCTGAACCATGGAGTGGTTGCTGGGCTGAACCATGTGGTTGCTGGGCTGAACCATGGAGTGGCTGCTGGGCTGAACCATGGAGTGGCTGCTGGGCTGAACCATGGAGTGGCTGCTGGGCTGAACCATGGAGTGGTTGCTGGGCTGAACCATGGAGTGGTTGCTGGGCTGTACCATGGAGTGGTTGCTGGGCTGAATCATGGAGTGGTTGCTGGGCTGTACCATGGGGTGGTTGCTGGGCTGAACCATGGGGTGGTTGCTGGGCTGAACCATGGAGTGGTTGCTGGGCTGTACCATGGAGTGGTTGCTGGGCTGAACCATGGAGTGTGGGCTGAACCATGGAGTGGTTGCTGGGCTGAACCATGGAGTGGTTGCTGGGCTGTACCATGGAGTGGTTGCTGGGCTGAACCATGGAGTGGTTGCTGGGCTGTACCATGGAGTGGTTGCTGGGCTGAACCATGGAGTGGTTGCTGGGCTGAACCATGGAGTGGTTGCTGGGCTGAACCATGGAGTGGTTGCTGGGCTGAACCATGGAGTGTTTGCTGGGCTGTACCATGGAGTGGTTGCTGGGCTGAACCATGGAGTGGTTGCTGGGCTGTACCATGGAGTGGTTGCTGGGCTGGACCATGGAGTGATTGCTGGGCTGAACCATGGAGTGGTTGCTGGGCTGAACCATGGAGTGGTTGCTGGGCTGTAGCCCCATAGACCCTTTACAATGTTCACCTATAAACTGTCACATACAATTCTGTGGAGCCACAGGTATAAATAAATGTTTTTTACCTTCACATGGAAAAGGATAAGTGATTAGCATATTTAATACTGCTTGACATAACTATTAAGTAGTTAAACTAATGCATTTATTAATTTGTTTGAGACATCAAATAGCATTATGGAATGGAATGGGACATGAAATGACGTCATTATGGGGCAATGGTAGCAACACTCTATGGGACAAAGAGTTAGACCCTCCTTTAAAATTGTATGTACAGTATTATTGAAGTTGTTAAAAAATCAATCTTTGTTGTGTGTACATCGAGCAGATAAAGACAAGGAGTCTGACAAGGAGAAACACAAGAAGGATGGGATAGGAACGTTCTACAGCTCACCCCATTATATGAAACTGTATGATGTACTGAAGGGGGCATACTCCAACTACAAGGTAAGTATAAAAAGTTCTGTACTACGTCCAAATGAAAAATAGAAAATCGGTTCATATTCTATGTTGATACTCCAGTTGAAAAGCAAAACATGATGTATATAAATGCTAACATCGATAGAGAAGAGATCATATGGTACCATAGCAGTGACAGTGCAGTGTACATCTCCGATCAGAAACAGATCAGAAAACTTTTACATGTATGTGTACTAATCAGTCATATGATGGCATTAATTTTTATGAAGAAATTAATATGCTATACCATGTATACATTTGAATTCCACAGCTTGATCGCAGAATTTCTTTTATGATGAACATGCATATAAAATCATATATCTGGGTTTTATTTACTTTTCTCATTTCAAAATGTATTCATGTACCATAACAATTCTGTTGCAGACCTCCCTGGACTTGACGAGCTCAGACAAGTTCTGCAGTCTGTTGCACACGGCCCTGTTCGTGTTCTCCCAGATTCTAGAGGTCGTGACCTTACAGGACATTGGTAAACATGCCGAGGAATTACTGACGTACCTGAAGAGTACAGTTCTGATTGAGGCCACAGTCACTGTACAATGTGTGCAACAGGTATGATACCAGTCCTTAATATACAAATGTCAAGATCATATTGATATTGGAGAGTTGTGATTGAGGCCATGGTCACTGTACAGCTGTGTGTGCAAGAGGTAGGATAGCAGGATAGCAGTCCTAAAATACATGTAGCTTTTGCCCACTCGCAGGAAAGCTGGAATTTTTGTAGAAAAATGACAAAATCACTTCTCTGGTACCATATTTTGAATTTGCCCATGATCAAAATGCCCCCAATATGATAAACTACAAAGTCACGGAGTTTGAGCTCTCAAGTTTTTGGCATTCCAGGGATAGGGATAGGAGCAAAAACCAACCAACAGGGATGCGGGGGGTGGTGGGGGGGGGGGGGGGGTCAGAAAGTGCCCCTTCCCAGGGGCAAATGAAGCAGTGTATCAAACTTAAATATAATTATACCCCCCGACACGTAGTGTAGGGGGCGTATACTGGTTTCAGCTTGTCCGTCCGTCCGTAACATTTCGTTTCCGGAGCATAACTTGACAACTAATTTTCTCATGTCAGTCCGTAACATTTCGTTTCCGGAGCATAACTTGACAACCGCTACTTGGATTCCTCTCAAATTTGGTATGCAGCTGCCATACCATGAGATCTCGCTTGGGATTGTGTTTGGCGCATGTGCGTCTACAGGTGGCGCCACCTAGGGTCAAAAGTTTCTTATGTCAGTCCGTAACATTTCGTTTTCGGAGCATAACTTGACAACCGCTACTTGGATTCCTCTCAAATTTGGTATGTAGCTACGTTATCATGAGACCTCGCTTGGGATTGCGTTTGGCGCATGTGCGTCTACAGGTGGCGCCACCTAGGGTCAAAAGTTTCTCATGTCCGTCCGTAACATTTCGTTTCCGGAGCATAACTTGACAACCGCTACTTGGATTCCTCTCAAATTTGGTATGCAGCTGCCATACCATGAGGCCTCGCTTGGGATTGCGTTTGGCGCATGTGGGTCTACAGGTGGTGCCACCTAGGGTCAAAAGTTTCTCATGTCAGTCCGTAACATTTCGTTTCCAGAGCATAACTTGACAACCGCTACTTGGATTCCTCTCAAATTTGGTATGTAGCTACCTTACCATGAGACCTCGCTTGGGATTGCGTTTGGCGCATGTGCATCTACAGGTGGCGCCACATAGGGTCAAAACTTTCTCTTGTTGGTCCGTAGCATTTCGTTTCCGGAGCATAACTTAACAGCTAATTGGATTCCTCTCAGATTTGGTATGTAGCTACCTTACCATGAGACCTCGCTTGGGATTGCGTTTGGCGCATGTGCGTCTACAGGTGGCGCCACCTATGGGCAGAATTTTCTCAGTTGGTCCGTAACATTCCATTTCTGGAGCATAACTTGACTTCAGGGGTAGTTGCCATACCATGAGACCTAGCTCGGGATGTCGCATATGCGTCTACAGGTAGTTTAATATTTCACTTCCCATTTACTTCCTTTTCCTCTTCAATGTGGTTATCCAGATGACAGTAATTCGCCTATCTGTTGCAACGGCCCATTTCAAGTCTACACGGTTCTAGTGGTAACAACAGTTAGGTAAAACACTATATGCCTGCATAACCCCATTCTCAACAATCATTATTAACATCAATTTTCAGAACAATCCATTAAACTCATCTGAGTATCGTCACGACACATGCATAGACAATCCGTTAACCGCATTCCAACCGAGCGAGGTCTCATTGTCAACTAGTTACATACCGTGCCGCCATCCAACGCATTCTAAATGAACTTACCCGTAAACTACTATAACATGTATACTTAGGGATCGTATCCATCCAACGTTCGTTTGCTAGACGTTTTAAACGATGAAAAAAAACGCCGATGCAAACGATGGGTGTATGAGTTGATCGTTTTTTAAAAAACGTCGGTCAGATAAAGACGATCTCCGGAAATCTCCGGCAACCTACGGTAAGGGTGCCGGTCATCTTTTCACACCTCGAACAAAGGTGCAGACGTTTTCTAGCAAACGATTGAAAGTCTCCTGGCAAACGATCGGCTCGAAAGTAGTCCCGCTTTACAGACGCAAAAACAACAACAACGGCTGTGTCGCTTGAGGCCGTGAAAAACGGATTATGAGAACGGAACACAAATTAATGTTGTTTTCTTTTCCAGATTTTTGCTATACGTGTGCTGCTTGACTATATCTTAGAATCGGTTACGGTGTAATTCGTTAATAAACAAAATATTATGGAACCATGATATCGTTTTATGAACGTGCGATTCGAATCTTATGTATTTTGCAGAATACGGGCTTTGCGCATTTTGGAATGCGGCTTCGAAAAAGTCAGTCCTAGATTACCATTTGATTTGATTTGATTTTTATTTCACCATGCATAACAATAATGTTTAGTAAACGAAATATAATAGTGGCGGGATGAAAACCCCGAGGGGTTTGTTTTATCCCAAAATAATTATTATATTTACAAAGATGATAATATGCGGTAAACTCTATCATAGTGAGACAAAAACACAAATTTAATTTCCAACTTCCACAGACGGCAAACAGAATAGATGTCTAATTATGTTCCAGAAATAAATACGATTATATCCTCTGTTTGAATAATGAGAGCGAAACGTGAGATTTTAACTGAGAGGGTAAATTGTTCCATATTTTGGGACCCTTTATTTTAGTACTATAAGTCAGAGTAGTAAAAATCGCGATATAAATTTAATTTAGCCTGTCTAGTTGGGTACCTGTGGACAACAGATAATTTTGAAAAATATGATCTGAAAGTGTTTGGAATTAGGTCTGTATGATTGAAAAATTTGTCAACAAAAATTAGTAGTAGTCGTTTATTTGTTTTATGGACAATATTTGTAATTTTTGGAATGAGATGATCATAGTTTTACTTTAACAATTATTATCACGTTTGATTACAGATAAATGTCGAGTGAAACATTAGAATCTAATGCGTATATTTTTTCTCTTTCAGGACGATGCGTAAACGCAGAAATTTACAAGACATTCACCACAGATAACGGTTTTCTAATGGTGTAACTCATAATTTTGTTTTTGTTCAATTTGCGCTTTTGAAGCGCGCCTTGTTTGGTAAGCTTTTAAAGATACATCTGCAAATATCTATACGTGATGAGTACTCTATTCATCTGAAGTTTGTAATTTCGATAGAAGTCGGATACCCGTGGTTGTACATTTACAACTTTTAGAGCAACGCCGCATGACATTTTCATACAGAGAGATACTTATTTTGTCACCTGGTATCGTCGATCCAGTTATGAGAGATCGTGTATGTAATTAACAAGAAACACTGCGATAGTCTTGTTTCGCCGTTGGGATTCGAGTGGGTAATCAAAATAACCATTGTTTATTACTTCTTAATTTGCTGGGCTGTATCCCACCGTGTTAATTCCTCAATTTCTCACATGTCATTTATTACTCCCTAGGGGCATACGATCAGTAATAAAATTTATGTGAACCTACCTTGATTTCCTGTATGTTGTTCCATAGTGAATGAAGTATCGGTTGTGGTGAGAAACAAATAAGCTGGATGTGAAAGACGATGTGTATAGTATTAAAGATGTGATCATATATGTCCAACCTTCCAGAAATGCACTTAAATATATTTTTCATGGAACAAAACTGCATGGCTTATTTAGAGCCCGGAGTGATCAATTAAAACTGTCCCGGAAATGTGCAACTGTGAATAAACAAAAAGTATAAAATCAAAGACACTTGTTGCCTTTTATTTAATAATGTCTTTGAAATGAACAATCCCTTCAGCGATACTTCCCGTGAACGTCCATTTATTTGAATTATGGTAGTAATAAAGCAAATGCCCGTGGATGTCCCGTGGATGCCGCCTCCGGAAGTAACTCTTGCGTCCTTCGTGGCTCGAAAGTCAAGCTGTGTGCAGACCAATAGAACAGACAAAAAAGCTGATCACTTTACTATTATTATGGCTAGACAATAAATTGACAGCTTGGCAATATTGTTTACTAATCAAGCAGGATTCTTACGTATATGCTCACCGGAAATTAGTTTCTTCCACGTATAGTCCTGCTGGATAGGGATATGGGACTTTCTTGCACAATCATATGTTTATTGGTTAGAATCTTACAACAAAATATAAACGTAACGAAGAAATATGTGGATATACGAATATTATTATCCGGAGAAAAGGCGGTCATTCCTCTAGTTTCAATATGTCCACGGAGCAAACAAACCTGCAATGTAGAATAAAAGTGCGTTAAGTTGACCATAATAAATAAAACACCGATAATCAAATATTTGGATCTGTTTCGATAAAGTCTCAAATAAAAGATTGGTTGTCAAAAAATACATCTGTCTCAGCGCATTGCCGAGAAATTCACTTCAATCTAAAACATTAAAAATGCTTGAATGAATACTCAATGGAAATTCACACCTCCACTTTCTCTCAAGTAGCGATGTTCAAATATCAGGGTCACCAAATATTCTCCCGTGACAATTCTTTTTCATGGCACCCATCAAAGTATAGCTCTAGAAACTTTCTGGATAATTTTAATGTATTCGACTTGTGAATTGAAGGATCGTGAATATAGCGTTTTCCTCTCTGATCTGGTATATCGCCATGAACGTTTCGACAGACACGTGTTCTACACCGGTCTTTATTTTCCCGCCATGCGGGAGCAGTCCTGTGTCGACTTTTCTATGCTGGGGATAAACCGCAGTCGAAATGGAAGGCCACGTGCGTGTACGCGTGTGCTCCTTGACCGTACACAAGATGGGTTTTTTTTTCAGACAGACCCGTAGAATAAATTGCGATATTTCTAAAATATTAAAGCTAAACGCGCGTGCTGATGACACATGATTTTCCCTATGGACTGCAATACAGTACACAGGCCAAATAACATAAGAAACCTTTCCATTTTTTTATTTATTTAACGTGAAACAGGGTCGATTTGCCGAGAATTTTCGGCCGATATACCGACATTAGTTTTTTTTCTCAATTTCCTTGAAAACGCATTCATAAAATAAAATATTTAAATACATTTTTTATCTCGAGTATTATAGGATCATGAAAATATAAATATCATTTCTGTCTCTTCAGCTCTTTTCATGTTATATTTATTGGGAAAAGTGTAACACGATTTGCCAGTGAGGTATTAAAATGTGCTCTGAAGTGGGCGAATTTCAGTGGAATTCCCCGCAAATCGTGTTCCACGTTTTCCGGTAAACATTACAAGAAAACCGCTGAAGATACAAAAATCATATAATAGTTTCATGGACTCATAATACTCGCGATGAAAAATATTTATTTAGATTTCTATTGTATCCATGCGTTTTCAAGGAAAGTGATCAAAACCCAGTGTCGGCATTATCGCGAAAATTTCCAGGCGAATCAACACCATTTTTCCACGGTAGACTTCCGTATCGCCCCGAATAACAAGGAAATATTTATCAACCTAAACATTTTTGAAACAGGTATTTCTTTAAGTTAAATAATAACTGAACAGAATTCAGATCAGTAAGATATCGGCAGAGTTATCTGTTGATTACCTTTTCCGGCCTATTCAAAGAAATTGTTTACACCATGCATACATGGGGAGGGTGTTATTAAACCATGCAGTTTTATTTGTGTACGTGGCACTTCCATTATCACAGCTAGATGGTTGTCATTTTCATAGAACATTTTTGCACACAAACAGCGACTTCCCGTAATCAAACCTTTAAAACAAACGCGGAAGGCGATTAAAGTGTAATTTATTTCGCCTGTGTTAAACCCGTTTTCACATTCGCTGATAGCGCTATATTTTGTTACACATGTGCGCAGTTGAGAGCTAAGGCACTGCCTGTTCACGCAGTGTGTATTTATACGCAGCTTAACACGTGCGATCGTTTGTCAGCCGACAAGCGTTTTCTTCCAAACGACGACGTTTTCTTCCGAACGACAGCGGTACCTTCGGCAGTCTCCGGTGATGGTTTTTTTGATCGTTTGCTACACAAAAAAAACGATGGTGCAAACGATGGGTGTAGTAGCTGAGCGTTTTTTTCCATCGTTTAAAACGTCTCAACAGCAAACGCTGGTTGGATACCGTCCCTTATATTCCACTACAAATACTCGTCAATTTCTATCAAATGTGCATCCGGGGGGGTATCTTGTAAGCATGCTTACTGATCATTTCCACCGCCACAATCCCATTCAACTTACTTGGGAAACATTAACCACCCCCATGTATCTATGCCCTTACGGGGGGTATCTTGTAAACAGCCTTACTGATCATTTTGATCAGATGTGTGCATCCCTCAGACTATGCTCTAGTTTGAAACTGTACAGTACCGCTTATCTGTTTTCACAAAGTTCTCTCACTGGGGTGTGTAGCTCCTCAGAAAAAAGGGAAGGAAAATTGACTGCTCAATAAAGTGAAGTGTACATGTATGTTTTGTCTCTTTGGCTGCTTTGAATTGAATCATACTGTAAAATAAGAGTAGTACATGCTAGAGAGAAAGACAGCTAGGACAGTTAGAAAGTTTAATGTAATTATTTCTCTTTATTCTGACATGTTCCAGCTACTGAAGGCCCTGTTTGGGACAAACTTATCCACCCAGTGGGAGCCCCCCTCTACCCCTACTACCTCTGCTAAGCCAGGAAAGGCCACACGTCTGCCCGCTAACATCAAACCTGGCCTGTACCACAGTTGTTTTACCACACCGTACACACAGTTTACCCAGTCTCTGGCAGGGGCTACTTTCAAGGCCAATACACAGGCTGAACAGGAGGACAACTCCAGGTAAAGGTTGAACTAGATCACCGCCAGGTCAGATTGACTTTATGGTTATAATTGATGTCATAATCATGTCTCTTTGAAGGAAAGTGAAACCCTGATGTTCATTTATTGGATGTACAGAGATACTCTTCACACACAGTGTGAATGAAGTGAACTTAGCTGTCTAAATACAAGTTAATGAGCTACAGTATATTATTGTGTTGTAGTTCCCTGAGCTGGTTGTATACAATTTGCTGAACTACAGTATATTATTGTGTTGTAGTGACCTGAGATAGTTATATAAAATTTGATGAACTACAGTATATTATTGTGTTTTAGTCCCTGAGCTGATTATATACAATTTGATGAACTACAGTATATTATTGTGTTTTAGTCCCTGAGCTGGTTATATACAATTTGATGAACTAAAGTATATTATTGTGTTGTAGTCCCCTGAGCTGATTATATACAATTTGATGAAGTACAGTATATTATTGTGTTTTAGTCCCTGAGCTGATTATGTACAATTTGATGAACTACAGTATAGTATTGTGTTGTAGTCCCCTGATCTGGTTATATGTACAGTTTGATGAACTACAGTATATTATTGTGTTGTAGTCCCCTGAGCTGGTTATATACAATTTGATGAACTAAAGTATATTATTGTGTTGTAGTCCCCTGAGCTGATTATATACAATTTGATGAACTACAGTATATTGTTGTATTGTAGTCCCCTGATCTGGTTATATACAGTTTGATGAACTACAGTATATTGTGTTGTGGTGACCTGAGCTGGTTATGTACAATTTGATGAACTACAGTATATTATTGTGTTGTATTTCCCTGATCTGGTTATATACAATTTAATGAACTACAGTATATTATTGTGTTGTAGTCCCCTGAGCTGATTATATACAATTTGATGAACTAAGTATATTATTGTGTTGTAGTCTCTGAGCTGGTTATGTACAATTTGATGAACTACAGTATATTATTGTGTTGTGATGACCTGAGCTGGTTATATAAAATTGGCTGAACTACAGTATATTATTATGTTGTAGTCTCTGAGCTGGTTATATTCAGTTTGATGAACTACAGTATATCGTTTTGTTGTAGTCCCCTGAGCTGGTTAAGACGGAGGGTGGACAGGAAAATACCGGCCATCCTGAGACCAGGCAGTAAAACAGACAAGGTATGAAATTAACCACAGATACCAGCAATATTCACCAGATCCTTAGAGACATTATCTAATGGACAATTCACACTGAGCCTCGTTTTGTTGTGTAGGGAGAAATCTGCACAAGTACATATATTCTGTACATTTTATTGGTTTTTACCCATGATGACGCAAGAAACATGCTCTTTCAGACAGGCTGGATGGTGGGGAACCTACTCAGCTTGTATTATTCGACTACCACTATCCCAAGTGATGGGACCCCTGTACCCATGGGCTTTCAGCCTCACTGTATATCTAATACAACATGTACTTTTTACTCCTCAGCCCTACGGGCTAAGGAGTATTGTTGTGGCCCTGGGGATGTGTCTGTCCGTCTGTCCGAGCCGTATCGCGATAACTATTGCAAGGAAGTTCATGAAGTTTATTTTTCTACCATTTTCCAGTCTTCTAAAAAGGGATCTCTCAAGTATGCATACATTAGCCCTACTTTTATACTGATTTACATACTTCTACTGTCATGTAGCCTATCAAGAGCTCCATAGTAAAGTTGTATGTCTGCCATTGGTTCATTCGGTGTAGGGCAGGACTGGCCATTGGTTTGGTCTAAAGTATATAATCATTTGCATATTCAGTAGTATGGACTCATTCATATAGAATGTATGAACACAACTTTGATCTAATGTAGGTCCAACATGAACTATATACCCTTCGGAGCTTCTTAATTATTACAGTGGCAGCCAACATCCACATTAAAACCAGCAACATGGTATCAAGTCCTGATATCTGATTTTTGTGCATTTGGCTAGAAAGTGCTTTGTCCAAACCACGAAACATCCGCCGAGAACACCGTGTCAGATATACAGTAAATTACCCGGGATAAAAGACTTGCGGCCACCGATACGAGATTGACACAATGGTCGTATCCCTACGCTGTTGAGAAAAAAATTAGTCCCACATTAAAACTGTGAAAATCGACTTGTTATTTCGTCTAAAATTTCACAGAATGAATTTGAACGATAATAAATGCCTATTTTATCGAAAAGGGCAACTTGTACTTTGTCTTGTCACAGAATTGTAGGAACCTGTGAGATCATTCACCAAGCCTCGATCCGTTTTCCGCTTTTTACAAACAGCTCCAAATTAATCTCACCCACAGGCAACAAAAATGTAATGAGCTGTTACATTATTATGCGCGCGGTGTATTACGCGAAACATGTCACATAATTTAGTTTCTAACTATGCAGTTATGTCAACCATGTCATTATATATTTCAATTATGTCATGAATAACACCAGTACGGTACTATATGAAGACAAACGCAAACGAACTCTTTTTGGGTAGAGCAGTTTTACCAAATTTACAGAGCTGTGACGCGGCTTAGCAACATAATGGCGGACTTTTCATTGAAAAAATGCTGGGGATGGGAGGGGTAGGTATCTATGACTACAACCTGAAAATAGAACCGGTACGTTCTTTCATTCATGCATTGTCCATCACGCGCTGGTGATCCATGCCAATCAAAACGACAAACCAATGGAATATCATCGAATCATACGAACTGTTCCTTCCGTTCTACATTTTTACTACGGTGGGGCAGAGATCATTCCTGCAGCCGCTTAGACGAAAGGTATGTGCAATCGAAGCCAGGAGATTGCTGTGAGATCTGTCAAAACCGAAAGTAGTCTCCACGTGTTCGTGGTTGCTGTCAATACATCAATGGCGGACTTGAATTTTCAGTTGTAAAATGAACTGTGGTCTGACAGTTTACAAGCGGTGTCTCGCATAACAAGTCCTCTAAAACATACTTCAGGAAAGATAGCGATAGGTCATTCAAATATTCTCAAAATCCGCCGCATGCTTGGAAATGTGCCGTGGCCGCATTGTAACCCTTTTATTAGTAAAAATCCAGCCATGGTAGCAACAACAACAACACAGTATTGTTGTTCATTCTGTTATAACTTCAAACATCTACTTACAGCTTTAAGCAACCTGTTATGTCCTCTAATACTATTTGGAGCTGATATCCCTTATTGTTATCTTTCACTGGAGGCTAATGAATAATTTTGTTGAGATTTTGCAACAGAAAACGTCAAATCACGAAATTAGCGCATGGTATGACAGGGGAGGTAATTAGGGTTTTTATGTCACAAATAAACCTGTTTCAATTCTATGCCTAATTAATCTCCGTCAGGAAGATATACAACATAGAAAACGGAAGTTAAACTCAAAAGTTAGCTCCCCTTGCGGAGAATTGTCCGCCAGGGGAACTCCCATCCACTCCAGCAGGATTACTATAAAGGGTCTGCACAAACCATTATCGTCCTCTTTTCTCTGTTGTACCTCACGCAGTGCACATCACAGGAAGAAGTGTTTTATACAACCTGGGTTGTTGTTGTTAACGACCCGCAGTATCCTTATACGAGATTGACTTGTTTTCTTTCTTGAGTTCAAAGATTCTTTCTTTGGTTGGAATTTCTTTCATAAATCATGTCTGAGATTCCAGTTTCAAATTGTAGTACGTGTGGGAAAACCTGGTCCGGTTTGGACGCCCACACGGTTTGTTTTTTATGCAAAGAATTATGTTACCGGCGCAGTTCATGTGCCGAGTGTGTATCATGGGACTCGCTAGCGTGGGCGAATTATGCTCAGGCTAGACGAGCTCACCTTCTGCAGGCTTCTGACGACCCGATGATTTCGGAGGTCGACAGACGCGTGTTAGAGATTGCCCTTGTCAATGACATGGAAGCCAACGAAGACATTGTTGGCATTGGTTTAAATGTAGTTCATAGTAATCAAAACTCTCCCACCTCTGTAAATATTCCTCCTAGTGGGAAAGTTTTGAGTCTGAGAAAAACGCAGGTTTTAGACAGCCTTACATGTACAGGCCTGTCTATGGCAGCAGCCAAACCGGTTTCATTGTCTACACCAACAAAGACTTCCCGTCCTAAACCTGCCACCTCTGAGCATTCTATTGTTCTCGCGGAACAAAGGAATGCAGTGGAGGCCCATGTTATATCGACCTCTCCTTTGTCTATTGGTTTACATTCCGCTACAGGTAAACGGAGTAAACGTCGCCGGGTGTCGATTTCTCCTTTACGTGTTAAAGAAAAACGTACGTCTAAATCAGCTTCGCGTACTATGGTCGGTCATTCGGTCCTTCCCTTCTCGGTTCAGATTGCGGATTTGGATTCTCCGACTTTGCTAGATCGAAACACTTCACATCGTCGGGTTCATGTTTCTTCTCAACGCTCACGTACGCATCGAAGCCGTTCACGCTCTCGCTCTCCAGTTCAGATTGCTGTGTTCCCGCCTCGATCTATTACACCACATCCCTTGTTATCACATGTCGGTGGTTCTCCATCTCCTACTCGGAAATCTCGTTCACCGCTTCGTGATTCTCGCTTTACGGGTGATGGAGATACTACAGGTCGGCCTTCCCGTTCTACGGCTCACCGTTCACGTACTTCGACTCTACATTCTCCGGTGTCTCCAGTCCGTCTACCACGAATTGCGATATCGCCTTCGGATCTAGACCGTCACGTTCATCACTCCCGGACTCCCTTCCTTGATCAGGTGGTCGTCCATAACGTGCCTACTTCTCGCCGGAGTCGTATTTCTCGTCCGACTTTGCCAGTCTCGTCGAGTTCAGATGACGAGTCTGATGATAATTCCACCTCTTCTGTAGAAAAGCCGGAATCTACGCATAACATGAATAATGCTGATAAAATGGAGGCGCTTTTGTCATTGTTACCGGACATGCCGCGGGCTTCCGTTGAGTTACCATCACATACGGAAGGTTCGACGGCGGCATATTTAGCTTCTACGCCTTCAACATCTACATCTCGTCCTTCGTGTGCGCCATCACCGGCCTGGAAGGATCTTTTAGTAAAGTTTGAGCGACAATTAGAGGACGACAACAAGTTCCATAAACCTTTGTTGCGGCCTCGTTTTGACATACATGATGACGTATTGCCCAACAAACCACCTAAACGAGATCGGGATTTGAGTAACATTTCTAAGGTGTCCCCGTCGACACCTTATTCGGTCCCTTCCAAAGCTATGGGTAGTGTTATGGAAATGCT
This sequence comes from Hanleya hanleyi, assembly GCA_036873755.1. Classification (NCBI taxonomy): domain Eukaryota; kingdom Metazoa; phylum Mollusca; class Polyplacophora; order Lepidopleurida; family Hanleyidae; genus Hanleya; species Hanleya hanleyi. Next base: position 36,634 of record JAVTVY010028021.1, on the reverse strand, counting down.
GCAGGAAATACAACGTGCTTCATCCACCGCAGATTGGTTTCTGTTAGCGACGTCTCGTATTGCTTTGGACCCTACCTTACTTCGTGATGATGGGTCGGCCTGCTTGTCTCCGGGCCGTGTAGCTTATTTGCGTGGATTTTTGGACACGCTCATACAGACTAATCGTCGAGTCATCCATGCTGGTTCGTTTTCCTACGTTTCGCTTCTTAAGGCTCAACGAGATTCCTTACTTAAAGTACTCAAACCGGATGTTCCTTTGTTGGTTAAAAATCAACTAATTCATCAACCTTTGGCATCTAAGTTCATCTTCAACGAGGCCATTGAGTCGGTTATGCCTTCAGTTCGGGAAGAACGGACATCTCGCCTTATTGCTGCAGTAGCTCGTCGTCCGGGTGTCGCCACTGACCGTAAGTCTAGACGGGGTCGCACTTCTTCTTCTACTACCACTCAACAAGAAGCGGCCCCTCGGAGTAATTTTCGCGGAATTGACAGACCTCCACAAGGTCGTGGACGTCGTTCCTTTCGGGGTAAATCTACCAAACGAAGTGGACGTCCCAGTAAATGACTATCCCGTGCCTGTTCATCCCGTAGATTTTCAACTTCCTGCCTTCCGCTCATTCTCTCATCAGGTCGTGGGCGGGCGTCTACAAGTCTTCCACGAGAATTGGCGGCTCATCACCAACGACGTCTGGATTATCAAAGTTTTAAAAGAAGGTTTTCTTTTCAATTTCCAGTCTTTGCCCAAACTCATCGTTTGGCCTCGTCCCTCTCGTCTGCCAGTTCCTGTAGATCATTTACAGACGCTACTATCTTCGGTCACTACGCTCATGGACAAGGGAGCAGTAAGAGAATTACCACGGGCCGAAGACAGTGTGGGGTTTTACAGCCACGTCTTTCTGGTTCCAAAGAAGGACTCAGACCAGATGCGCATGGTGATCGACTTAAAGGTTTTGAACAAGCTTCACCTCATCTCTCCACCTCATTTCAAGATGCCTTCTGTGACATCGATTCGGGCCCGTGTACATCTCCAGGATTGGCTGGCCTCAATCGATCTCCAGGATGCGTATCTTCACATTCCAATTCATCCACGCCATCGCCGTTACCTACGCTTCATGATCAACGATCGACGCTTCGAATGGCAGGTTCTCCCTTTCGGGGTCAACATCGCTCCTTGGTTATTTACCCGGATTACCACTCCGGTTATGGTTTTTCTTCACTTACGAGGGATTCAGATAGAAGTCTACATCGACGACATACTTCTGTGGGCGGCGGACGAATCCCTTCTCAACGCCCAGGTCCGGTTCACGTTACTGGTGTTACGTCACCTGGGGTTCATACCTCACCCTCTCAAGTCAGAGTTAGTTCCGGCACAGGTTCGCCGTTACATCGGAGCAGTTTTCAATACACGACTACAACTGGTGTATCCGCCAGAGGACCGTTGGGACAAAATTCAACTACTAATTCGAAAGTTTTTGTCATCAACGTCACAGACTCGGCAGCAGTGGCAAAGTCTGGTGGGTTTGCTGACTTCCACACAGGGTCTTACTCATTACGGCCGTCTTCAAGTTCGACCTCTACAGTATCATCTGTACCCCTTTCTTCTGACGCCATCCCTAAATCCTGCGGTTCCGGTTTTGACGTCTCTACATCCACATCTGATTTGGTGGCAGTCCCGCCTCAACGTCATGCAGGGAGTTCCATTCCGTTTTCCGGTTCCGGTTCACCATCTTTATACCGATGCTTCGGAGACCGGTTGGGGTGCCCATCTGGACGACTTGGAAGTGTCCGGCAGATGGTCGACTTTGGATGCCAAACTTCACATCAACCTCCTGGAGATGAAGGCTGTCATTTTAGCGGTTCGACATTGGAGTGTACACCTCACGAACTCGTCTCTTCTCATCGCGACGGACAACTCCACGGTTATTGCCCACATCAACAAGATGGGTACCACCCGATCTCTATCAATGTTTCATCTGGTGTGGAATCTGTACGACTGGGCGCGCAGTCATCATTGTCACATCCATGCTCGCCATGTTCCTGGTCGTCTCAATGTTTTAGCGGACAGCTTGTCCAGGCCGGACACCGTCCTTCAGACAGAGTGGCAACTTCATCGAGAGGTGTTCAAGCAAATTTGCAACATTTGGGAACCACCTTTGATCGATTTGTTTGCGACAAGGAACAACGCCCAGTTAGCCCTGTTCGTCAGTCCGATTCTGGACCCTCAAGCCTTCGCCATCGACGCTCTATCTATCAACTGGGACAACTTCCTAGCTTATGCCTACCCACCAATGGCCCTGATTCTGGAGGTTCTTCAAAAGATCTCTCAACACGACTGCATCATTCTGCTAGTAGTTCCGTGGTGGCCTCGTCGACAGTGGTTTCCGATCCTGGTTCCGCTCCTCACTGCCCCACCACGATGTCTCCCAGTTTGGCCCAGCCTGTTATGTCAACCGCACGGGATTCTCCATCACAACCCGCGGTGGCTCAACCTACACGTTTGCAGACTATCCAGAGTGCACTCTCTCTCCAAGGATTTTCAGCAGAGGTTGCACGGACGATGGTTTCAGCCAACCGATCCTCCACATCGCAGCTCTATCAGGCGAAATGGGCCTATTTCGTCTCCTGGTGCCGACAACATGATGCCGATCCCAACACTGCCTCTGTTTCCCTAGTAGCGGACTTCCTCCTTCACCTCCACCGGGATAAGAAGTTTCAAATCACCACCATCGAGGGGTATCGATCTGCTTTGGCTAGGGTATTACGGCTTACTTCGGGTACTGACATTAGCCTTAATGATAACATATCTGCGCTAATTCGCGCCTTCGCCTTACAGTCGCGTCGTACTCGCCAACTGTTACCGAAGTGGGATATCGGTGTGGTTCTGTGTGCTCTGATTCATCCACCCTTTGAACCCTTGGGGTCCGCGTCTATTAAAGCTGTGTCTTATAAGACGGCCTTCTTGGCGGCGTTCGCTTTGGCCTCCAGAGTGTCTGAACTCCACGCTCTTGAAAGATCGTCCATGACCTGGACAGCGGATTGGTCCTGCATTTCTTTTCGGCCCATTCCTGAATTTATCGCCAAAAATGAATCTGTTCGTTCAGGTCCGTGCGCTCAACGCTCGTACTCCATTCCTGCGTTATCAGACTTTGTACATGGTCTTGAGAACGATCTTCTGCTATGTCCCGTTCGAGCCATACGTCTCTATCTTACACGTACTGACTCCGTTCGCGGCTCTCGGCGCCTATTGTTTCTGTCTCTTCGCCCTTCTGCCAAGTGTGACATTACAAAAAATACCATTGCCGCATGGCTGAGTAAAACCATTAAGTGGTCTTATCAACTGGCCATTGAAGCCCCTCCACTGTTGTCTAACGCTTCTTCTCATGAGATCCGGGCCATAGCTTCATCTTGGCCTTTATGGAAGAACTTGTCCCTCCATGACATTGTCCAGTCTTGTGCCTGGACGACGAACTCCACGTTCACCAACTTCTATCTGAGAGATATGTCAGTTCACTCAGATAGTATGACCACACTTGGGCCTCTGGTAGCCGCCCAATTCGTGGTCAAGTAAAAAAATTCAAAAAGGGGGGGGGGGCGGCATTTTGGATCATCGCAGCAAATCAGACAACTTGCTGTATCATCTTCACCATTCATTACATGCTAGAAGGAAGAAATATGTCAGATGGCCAGCCAGGAATGCAGCATCATTATAAAGGCCTGACACTATGGTGAGTAATAAAAACTTTACCTTAACAGCACTTTGCTTGTGTCTTTCAGAAACTGACTTCCTTCTAGATCTCTCAGCTGGGTCCCTGGCCAGTCTTCCCAAAAAGAACACCTGCTCCAGGCCTAGGGTCAACATTAGTGATGCAAGTACAGAGGGTTGACGGCGAGCTTCGGGATCCAGCGAACTTGCACGACAATTCCAGCGTGTTCTTCTCATCTCTCCTAGAATGGTGAATTGTCCTGAGGGTGCTTGTTACTGAGAGTGGTGTGGTCTTGGTGGCCCTCTAAGTTGGAGTGTCCCTCAGAATACTTATGGTCAGACCAAGTATCGCCCTGTATGTTCAAGGCTTGGGTTAGAGAGTACCATCCCAGTATCATACAGTGCCTACCAAGAGGACCTATCTAAGCGGCCGAAGGCACACGAGGAATAATCTTGGTTGGATTGCTGTACCACACCACGAGCACAGCTTCATGGATGGAGACAATCTGAAGATAAGTAAACTGTATCAGTTTCTCCAATTACTCTATGCAACTAGGGCCAGAGTTAATTTGTGGAGTTAATGTCTCGATTTGATATCCATGTCTGTGTCAATCCAGCGATTACTAGTCTGCTATGGGAGTTACCACAAGGCCGAGATTCCCTCCTCCATATGTTGGTACTATGGCATAGAATTGAAACAGGTTTATTTGTGACATAAAAAGTAAACATTTATAAACAATGTTTCTATTTATTAACAAATCAAACCTGTTTCAATTTGATTGTCCCTCCCTCCGTCCCCTCATGCCGGCCTCAAACACTACTGGTCTCGGTTATTATTATGAGAAAAGAGGACGATAATGGTTTGTGCAGACCCTTTATAGTAATCCTGCTGGAGTGGATGGGAGTTCCCCTGGCGGACAATTCTCCGCAAGGGGAGCTAACTTTTGAGTTTAACTTCCGTTTTCTACGTTGTATATCTTCCTGACGGAGATTAATTAGGCATAGAATTGAAACAGGTTTGATTTGTTAATAAATAGAAACATTGTTTATAAATGTTTACTTTTTTCTTTTCAAACTGCCCAGAGTTATCGCCCCTGTTTGTAAGATATTGTTTAGATTTCAATGAGAACTAGATATTTTGTTCAAGAAATAAACTGAACTAAGTTCATTATAAATACTTTCATCAGATAAGAAAGTTATTTCTTTTATTACATGATCGTCTGTTATTTATACCCGAGGTATAACTATATTGATAAAAATTCCCCATACAATTTTTTCCAATTATATTTTTTACCATTGCTGGTTAGATAAATCTAGTGTTGTGGGGTCTTCAAATGCTGAAAATAAAGTTAACTGCTGTGATATTCAACTCTTTCCCATGCACAAGAGTATCAAATGATTATCTACTTGTACAGATGTAGATTATCCATACGCATATAAGAGTAATTATACCCCCCGCAACGAAGTTAAGGGGGGGATACTGGAATCGGCTTGTCTGTCTTTCCATCCGTCCATCTGTCCTCTGTCTGTAGACACAATTTTGTTCAGACTACTCCTCCTAGGATTTTGCTTCTATTTTAATGAAACTTGACATATGTGTTACCTTTGGTTTGCCCTATTAACAAGGCGAAATTTTAATTTTTGACATATTTATGACGTTTTTGAACTTTATAGGACTTAGCCATTTTCAGGATCTATTCCGATGTAGAGACAATTTTGTCCGGACTACTCCTCCTAAGATTTTGCTACTATTTTAATGAAACTTTACATATGTGTTACCTATGATTTGAAGATGTGCATGTCGTATTTACAAGGCGAAATTATAATTTTTGACATATTTATGACGTTTTGAACTTTATAGGACTTTGCCATTTAGGATCTATTCCCATGTACAGATAAGTTTCCAGTGTAATCAACTACTCTTACTATTTTTATCAGAAGGTTCTGAAACTTTGTAGACATGTTTGAAGATTTGCATCTCCTATTTGTGACATGACATACTAATTTTTGTCAAAATTACCCAGACTTGGAATGACCAGTATATTATTATGCCCCCCCTCTAACTAGAGGGGGGCATATAGCGATCACTTTGTCCGTCTGTCCATCTGTCCGTCCGAATTTCTTGTCCGCGCAATATCTCGGTTAATATTTGATGGACAGAATTGAATGTGGCCAGTACCTCGTAGTTGTGCAGCGTTTTTTCCGAGTTCCGGTATCATTTTCTAGAGTTATGGCCCTTTTTCTGAAATCTCTGTGAATGGGACTTGTCCGGGCTGGATCTTGGTTAATATTGTATGGACAGTTATGAAATTTGCAGGATATGTGGTCAGTACCCCGCAGTTGTTGCAGCATGAAGTTTCTCCGCATTTCGCCTGTATTTTCAAGAGTTATGGCCCTTTGTTCCTGAAATCTCCGTGAATTTTCTCCGCGTTTCGCGTATATTTTCAAGAGTTATGGCCCTTTTTTCTTCAAATTTTGTGAATTGGGACTTGTCCGGGCTGGATCTCGGTTAATATTGTATGGACAATTATGAAATTTGCTGGATATGTGGTCAGTGCCCTGTAGTTGTGCAGCGTGAAGTTTCTCCGCGTTTCGCGTATATTTTCAAGAGTTATGGCCCGTTTTTCTTCAAATCTTTGTGAATTGGGACTTGTCCGGGCTGGATCTCGGTTAATATTGTATGGACAAGTCTGAAATTTGCATGATATGTGGTCGATGCCCCATAGTTGTGCAGCGTGAAGTTTCTCTGCTTTCAGTTATATTTTCAAGAGTTATGGCCCTTGGTTTATCAAACCTGACTGAATGGGATATATTTATTTCTGCAGGCTGGATCTCAGTCCATAACCGATTTGGACTGGGAAAATGGCTATATATATGTAATTCTACATTCCAAAGCAGACCACATTGGTCCTGAAGTATGAAATTGCCCCAAAAAGAGTGAATTGGTTGCAAAATTCAAAGTTCACTGATCGCTTCATAATTTCACCACAATATACTCCAAAGGAATGTAGGTCTCATAACCAGGTCACATTTTTGGATTTGGCGAAAGCCCCGGCAACCAGCTTGCATCAAAACATTGTATTATCACTGGTTGGTCGATACTTGGAATATGTATTATGCGAGGCATTTCAGAACAAGTGACTTGCACAGAATTTTTATAATTATCCAGATTAGGCCTCGACCGACCAATACAGAACAGAACAATGGCGGGGCAGTGTCTGATTAAAGCGAAATGGGGGGGGGGGGCATAAAATTCCTTCCTGTGTTGTTTTTATACTGTATTGACATATTACTCAGAACGGCAGACTTGTGTCTTGCAGGGCGGGCGGTATCTCAGTTATCCCTTAGGATAACAGTTAAATCTAGTTACATACAGATACTGTGGGGAAGTTCATTTCTCTGAGATGAACTGGCTCCGATTGTCTGTCCATCCGTCCGTGTGTCAGTGTATCCATTCGTTCATTTGCCTGAGTTGTGGCTTGGGTTTGCATTTCGCATGTCATAACTCTCTGCTATGCATCCAAACTTCTACACCCATGAAAACATCTTGGTCTAGACTGTTAAGGGGCTGAGGAGTTGTAGCACCTCTGGTGCCTCATGTTATACCATTTTGCTGTTGCACTTCACATCAAAAAGTACTATATGAACTCATTGTAGGCAAGATCTGGACTGCTATCTGGTCTTACATGAAGTTCAACTTCACGTAAAAGACCTGACAATGTATCATGTACTGAAAATTCCACACCTTGCTAATACATGTCCACATATTCAACTTGACCTTCCAACATGTGTCACCTTATATAAAGAACATGTCAGTGCACCTTTCCAAATAACACCTGGTATCAATATGTCATCTTATACTGCAGGTCAGATCAAACATTCACAAAAAGACAATTCAATTCCATGATGACATACACGGTCATACTCAGTGCTATTTGAAACCATCTTTCAGACAATGATGTGTTGCCACCCCTAGGTAGACTTGTGGAGTTCAATGAACTCTTTGTTTATATTGTTTTGTATTTGTATAAAACCAACCATTTTTACTTCAAACAAGTTAATTTAGCAATATTGGTTTGCATTAACTTCACACTCAAACTATCCATCAGTCCACCAATGGTGGACTTGTGTTATATCAACTGTCCTATCAGATTCTGTAACTGTCACTTCCTGTTCATTCATTTTGGTCCAGTTAACCCAATCATCTGGCAGAACTAGCCCTGTATCTTTCGGTCTCTTACGTTAAACCTCTCCTATTGAATATATATATTAACTTGTTTGAGCTATCCCACTTCAGCGCTAATATTACGTATGCCTGTTATCATAATTCACCAGTGATTTGCCTTTTATTTTCAGAATGCTATAACATCATACATCCGGCTGTTTGAACCTCTGGTCATAAAAGCCCTGAAACAGTACACAGTAACGAGTTCTGTAGAGTTGCAGACGGAGGTCCTTGATCTTCTGTCACAGCTTATACAGCTACGGGTGAACTACTGTTTACTGGACTCGGATCAGGTCTGTTAACATGGGTTACAGAGTTGTCCTTGTCCTGAACTTCTCTTTCAGACATAAATGCAGATTTAATTTGCCACTGATTTTCAGGGCTGCCATGTTTGTATCAGTATAGTGATCTTAATTTACCCAACTAGTGCCATTCTATGATATTTGTGATAGAGATATAGCTGCATCTATGTTTAACCTTGTTGCTTTGATTACATGGGGTCATATTGGAAAATTCACAACCGATTGGATTGAACAGGAACTGATTACCCGTTCTTTTGCAAAAGCATTTGCAAATGTCCGATTCATATTGCTAAAAGCCTGTGACTCTAGCCTACAGAAGCTTACAATTTAATCAGTCTGTGAAAAAAATCAATATTAAATGCATGAAGAGAAAAGTCTTTAAACTTTGTTGGATGTCAAACCAATATTCAAGCTGCTCAGCTGTCGATATCCACATCAGCTATGTAGATCAGCTTCGTGAACAGGCAGTTGATGCCCCCTCTACTGGTATACCAGGGAAAACAGGACCAGAGAAATCTGTATCAATATTTGATTTGACTGGTCTTGTGCAGATGTGCAAAAGTACAACATTTTGGAAAGGATTGTACCTGTTGGAATGTGACTGACTAGTATAAATGATGATTATATTGATTTCACAGCATGCCCTTATACTTACATTCTTGCATTATTTCAGATTTTCATTGGCTTTGTTATCAAGCAATTTGAATACATAGAGGAGGGTCAAATCAGGTAAGTCATACTATGTCATTCTACATAGAGAAATAAATGCACCTGAATATTATTAGTTAATTCTTTTGTACAATCAGCATAATATTCTTTACAATCAGCATGATTGAGTAATTTGTTCAATATACAGCCTAGGCGATGACAAAATTTAAAGACATTGATGACCCAAATACTTATGGTACAGTAATACAGTTTATGATAGTGGTTCAGAGAGAGTTGAAGCAGTAGATGTAGTCCGTGGTAAGGCCTCTGTTAATTAATCTTTAGCTTCTCATGACCCGCCCGCATGTTTTTTGTCGTAACAATAATTACGCATTGTTTTAATTATTTGGCATTTTTTGCTGCAAAAAAAAAAAAAAATGTGCAGAAAAAGGCAGCGGTCGAAATAACGCATGCTTACCTGCCGCCGGCAAGTGAATTTTTCCGGCGACAGGTTGCAAACAAATCTGCCTGTCGCATGCGGCAAGTAGGATTTCATCCACCAAAAACGATAAAATGCAATCAATTTTCGTAAATACCTTTTTGAAGACTAGATCTATCTGAAGGAATGGACAATCCAAGATATAATCCATTGAAAGTTTATTTCAAGCCGATCTTTGGCCATTGTTGATGGTGTTCTCTGTCAACATTTCCCGCGACAAGTTACTTCCGGTTGCGCGTGAAGTCCTGCGCGGTAGTCCGGTTCAAGCAAAAATCGGACCTGTTATGAAACGGAATTGGACTGTTTTTTTTCAGTTCGTTTCGATGGTAAATAATATTGTTAGCTTCTTTGGACTTCTGTTCACAAGCTGACGTTTTTCTATGCAGACATTTCAGTTAATTGATAATTCCAACGGGACTCTGGTGGTTGATTCTAATTTATTGGAAGCAGCAATTTTACAAGGGGAGACTATTGATAAATATAACTAAATTTTGTTGGGATACTGGTTAACTCCCTCAAATTTTCCTTCTTTAAAAAGGGTGTTACTTGGATATAAATTCTATGATATAATGTCACAGGTGCCATTTAAATTTCACATGATTTAGTCAACAACAAAGCTTTTTGCATTTCTAATTGCAGAAATTAGGGAAATAGTTGTCTTTGACATATCAAAGTTGACATAAACTTTCCATTGGTGCTCGAAGTTTACCACATACATAACTTCTTTTTTATTGCAATGTCTTAATGCAGCCAAATAATTAATAATTAATAATTACAGCATTCAGCATCATCATAATTTCCTCCCAAGGTCATGAGAAGCTAAAGATTAATTAACAGAGGCCTAATATTGTCAGAGAGCAAACCATAGAACGTTTTACATAATTTACTTTTTTCTTGCCCCAACTTGGTCAATGTTAGCAGACATTTTTTCTCCATTGTTTAGGTCCTCAGAGTTGGTGATTCCACATATATTCCAGTTTCTGGTCATTCTGTCCTATGAGAAGTTCCACACCAAGTCCATCATTGGCATACCCAAGATCATCCAACTCTGTGATGGTATCATGGCCAGTGGTCAGCAACCCACAACCCATGGTACAGTCAAGCAGTATTATTCTGAGAGCTGTATTTTAATATGTCTGTCATTATTACTCAAAGTATAAGAAACGTCATAAATATGAAAGTGCTGTGTTTTTCTGTCAGCATATGGAGATATTATCAAATCTGCAATTCCAGTCATCTGGCGGTTGAAATATTTGGTATATATATTTTCCCTTTTCCGTTATGTCTGATATGCTTTTGTTTAATTCCTGCTTTCATGCCTAAATATTGGGTTGTCATGTTAATTGCTCCCCTCTGTACTGTATTTCAGTAATACCGGCCCTACGGCCCATTGTATATGACCTGTTCCTACTACGGGGCAATAATAAAGGAGAGACTGCCAAAGAGTTAGACACACAGAGGGAGGTAGTTGTCTCAATGCTGCTCAGGCTTATCAGTTATTACCAGGTAATCTCCCTTGGTCATTCAGTCAACCACCTACAATAACTGCTGTTTCATTGCTGTTGCAATTTGCTTTGATTTTGCTATCTCTTGATTCATCTGAATGAACCTCCAGCATAGCTACATGTAGGCTAGCTATTAATTGTTGGCAAATCACAAATAGCTGCTGGGACCCTCCCTGGGGCTGGGACATGCCTATGAATGAATGGAATCATTCCACCTTTGTCTGTAAATCTTTGTTCCCTCTGTTGCCTAGATGACAGCGAATGAATTGGTGTTGGGCACTGGCTGAATTAATTAGGCTCTTGACATTCAATCAAAAGGCCACATTCAGCTTGGGATGACAAACCTGATCTAATATATGTGTTACAGGTGTTGGAATTACTGACCATCGTATTACACCAGTACCACAAGGAGGGAGAAGACAAGTGGAAAAGGCTGTCACGACAAGTCACGGATCTCGTACTACCCTTACTTACAAAACAACAGGTATATACTCCTTTCACTACACTTAGGCCCACAATGTGGCTGTCACAACAAGTCACAGATCTTGTCCTACCCTTACTTGCAAAACAACAGGTACTTCTGTCATTACACATAGGCCCACAATGTGGCTGTAACGACAAGTCCCGCATCTTGTCCCATCCTTACTTACGAAACAGCAGGTACTCCTTTCACTACACACAGGCCCACAATCTGGCTGTCATATCAAGCCACGGATCTCATCGTTGTATTAATTGCAAAACAACAAGTACTCCTTTCAATACACATGCTGACACTTCCCTGGAATAAACCTTTATTACCTTTTAGACATAAGTTTCAAAATAAATTGTTACCAATTTTGCCACTGTTGGCAGGGTCTGCAGGTCACACATAAGCAGATGGTCAAAATATTGTTAGAAAATGCCATTCCCAATCTTCACGATGATAGTTAATAACAATATTAATTATATATCTCTGTAATTATGGCTTTATACGATCTTAACATGGCTCTATTCATTAGGTCACTATGTATTGCTAAACTTTCTTGTAATGTCATGAATATGCAGGTGCTGTCCAGCTTTCTGATTATAGCATACATTTGTTTGAAAGGTGAAATAAGTGGATCATGTAATAATCATGGTATAAATGTATTATATCTATTTTTCTCACAGATAAACCTGGACAGTCACATGTCTGTGGATGTCTTACATAGGCTGTTTGAGTCAGTGGCACCCAGTGTGTTCAGACCAGTAGATATACTCCTCAAAGCACTGTTCTCTCCTCCTCAACACTTAGTAAGAGCTATTTTTATACATCACTGTTTATAATGAAACAGAAATCCACAGTTTTAATCTATTAAGGGCTAGCTTCACCCATTGTGGGACTTATTGTCTATCACTCTATTAAAGTGATCGTAAACCCTCAAGCAAAGTTTCCATCAAATGAAAGACCATTGCGAACAGTGTCGGAAAATATTTATTTCAATTTTTTACGATTTTATTACACAGAGTAAACTGCAAATAATATATGTTATTAATCGATTGTTTTCGTATTGCCTTCGTATTGACCTGAGGGTCGCCGTATTGGCCCGAGGCCGCAGACCGAGGGCCAATACGGCGACCCGAAGGTCAATACTAAGGCTATACGAAAACAATCGATTCATAATATTTTTATTAATTGACATTTACTGGCCGTGTTCTTGTTTTTCTGAGCTTGAGTGGCAGCATCCGTTTCTTGATCTGTAACAGGTTTAAATCGTTTTAAATCGTCTCCACATATCTCCTCAAGCTCCAGAATTCTGCCCACGAACCCTTGAATAACACGCTCTGCGCTCGCCATCGCGCTGACCAAACTACACTGCTGTCGTCTGTTTCTCCAGTCGTCGGTCCTTACTGCTAGTTACGGCTGCACTCGTTGACCTCGGCCAATACAACATTCAACCCGGCCAATACAGCTTTCAACTCGGCCAATACAACTCGGCCAATACAGGTCGGGTTCGACATGACGTATGGACAGGCCGTTTTACACTGTATTCGGGTAATAACATACACAGTCAATTAATAAAGCATGGTATTCTATGGTGGTCTGTTGCAATCATATTTAGGTCCAGTGACGTCACACTGCCTTAATACATATATTTATTGCTCAAATCTACACCTGCTATGATTTGCCCTAATCCTCCTTTGAGATTCTGCTGTAGATTAAAAATTCTCACCCTCTGGAGCCTCAGCCAATAGGTTACACTGCACCTGCGCCCAAAACACACTCACCCAAATCACTTTTCTTCTTACAGCACAGTGTGCTGACGTGTTTAGAGTAGCTCTGCTAGAATTCGATTTTTTTGTTTTTGCCTATCTTGATAGGGAAATTCAGTCTAGATTTAGTTATACATTGTAGAAACAATGCCTAAACCACCGGGAATGCTAAGCGCTGCGAATCTTGCATACTATCTTGGTCACATTTGCATTCACATTCTTTGTGTTTTTCCAGCATAATTATTTATGCTATCGGGAAACTACGTGTCTAGAATGTATTTCTTGGGACGACCAAGCCTGGTGATTATGCACAGGCCAGACGGAGATATTTATTGCAGGCCGCTGGAGACGGCCACTCCACGACAGGCAGCTAGCGGAGATTAACCTCAGAGTTTACAGGCAGTATCAACGAGGACATGCCGGATTGCCAGTCACAATTATCGCCGGTAATTCCTGCCAGTGGCCAGGATTCCCAGCCAAGCGGTACAGTCAAGCTAAGCTAGAACTCTATTCTCGGACAAAAGAAAACAAAGAAGTGGACCTACAGGAACAGCTTTTTGTTATCGGGACAAAGGGACATATGACTCAACCTAGCAGCTGACCTTGACCTTCACACAGTCAAGATGAACCAGAATATGGCAAATAAAGTTGCTAGATGTTGTCGTTTACACCTGGATTTACGCTAACAACGACGGGAAATCATCGTCTCGAGTCTTCAAGTTTCTGTTGGGAAGTATCCATTCTTGCTAAATTTAACGATAACATATAAATGGCTATCATGAATTCTTCCGTTACATTTATTTCGTTTATTGTGTTGTTGTTGTTGTTGCTGTTCGCGACATCATGTAAGTCGCGGATTTATTTCAACACGTATTATTACGCACGTTGCACACATTTGAATGTGCCTAACTGCTCTCCTGATAAATAAATGTTATCATTGTATTCGTTTGTAAAATCACGAGAGTCTATGAGAATTTGTGCGTAATTTTGGTACACAATTTTCCAAGAAATATTTCCCGTTTTTATTACGAAGAAACTTAGATATATGTTGGTCTCTTAGAGTAACCATTCACTCTGAGTACAGGCTTTCATATATTGAAATCAGAATGCTTTCTTTAATCAGTTACGATTTCTTAGACCTAGATTTGAAATTAATCTTAGTATTAAATTAATTTCTTTTTATTGAGAAATTAGGAATAGATCTCATGTGGGTTTACTTTCCCGGGAGGACAATCAGAATACTCTCGTCCTAGACTTTTTAGTGTTACGTAGATCTTCTCTGGCATTATGCCTGCACAAGTCTTATTCATTATATCGACTTCAGCAGATTTGTTACGTTCAAGACGGACATCCCATCTGGAGACGTTTCTCTATCTCGCCACAGTCCAGTACAATCGACTCTATGGACTACGGCTTCATTCATTCATAGACGGCTAATGATTTTCACCTACAGTCTTGTACTTTGCTTCGACGGACTTCGACCTCACCCTTGTCTATCTTAGCCGTCCCTCTTTTACTTGCTTCGTCCAAAACAGCTCTTTGGTCTACAGCATTGTAAAATTAAATTAATTTCTTTTATTGAGAGATTTAAAATAAAATAAAAATTTAAAAAATTATCTGCATAATTTTTACTTTCATAATTAACTGGATGATCATTTTATACTTTTGTGACGGACTTGTAAGTACGTGACCTCAATTTTATATTGATTCAGCATTGAACATTTATTTCATGGGTTATTAGGTAACACCATTGATTTCTTTATGAATCATTTGATTGGTCAGTTCCAGATTGGAATTATGGGGCATGTTCTTGGATTACGCCATTGCCTTCCTAGACCATGTTTCCTCTTCCACTTGTCCGTTAGAGATTGTCCTTCATTTCAGATTCCGCAACGACACTTTGGGCTCCGTCTTTACATCGACTTCTTCTTTAACTCGGTCGGTTTCACTGCATCTTGTGATTTGGAACGATAGACTCCACTACACTATATGCTATGGTTTCATATGAGCCTCTACGATGTGCTCAAATCTTTATTGTCATTTGTCGTCCGCATCATTAGTACTCCGTTTCAGATGTTATCATTTTTCAGGGTTCATACTTATGTAAGTATCACGGGACAATCAAGTCTGGATATAACGTGTCGAGATGTGTCCATCTGCCAATGACTCAGGACCCAGACAGTAGTTCCTACATGAAGTGTCAACCTCCGTTTTTCACGGACGTCAACTCTGGAGTATGGATGCGTTACATTTGCGGATAGATGGCCTAGTACTACCTTTGTGTCGGAGATGTTCGAGCTTACAAGTTTGGTGCTCTGTTATGGTCTCCATGTTACTTCATCCAGACGAACCTCCTGTACCGGACTGTCATTGGATCAAGTATTGTAGTGTTCCCAACCACTCTACCTTACCCTCTGCATGGATAGAGTTGCCAGGTTTGGATCCCTTTTTCCTTAACCATTTGGTAGTCGGCGGCCGTTTACAGCTGGGAGTTTGACACCTGTCGCCACCACCCCGTGTCATGATGACGTCGGTTTCATCGACCCGGGCCATCTACATCTCTCAGGATTGGTAACCCCATCGATTTACTAGACGCAGATCTTCACATACCCATTCATCCTCGTCGCTTCCTACGCTTACCATCGCTGGTCGACGATTCGAGTGGCAGTTTCCCCCTTTTCGGACTCAACATCGCATCATCATTTTTCATCAGTATCTCAAACCAATCATGGCGTTCCTGCATCTATGGGTATTCATATCGAGGTATACACAGTCGACATCTTGGTTTTTCCCTCACCCTCAGAAGTCAGAGTTGCTACCAGCACAATGTCGTCACTTCATCGGGGCAGTCTTCGACTCAGTCCATAAGTTGGCACGACCTCTAGAAGACCGGTGGACCAAGCTTCAGATTATGGTTCCAAGTTTTTGCTTCACCTTCACAGCACTCAAGCTTTGGCAGAGTCTTTTAGGTCAACTCACATCCACTCAAGACCTCACTGACTACGGTCGTCTCCAAGTTCGGCCTCTGCAACACCACCTACAGGGATATCTTTAGATGTCATTCCTCAACCCCCTGGTCTGGTATTGACGTCTCTACATCCACATCTGATTTGGTGGCAGTCTCGTTACAATGTCATGCGGGAAGTACCCCTTGTACCGTCAGCTCCACTACACCATCTCTACACCAATGCATCCGAGACAGGTTTGGGAGCCCATCTAGACGACCTAGAGATGTCCGACAGATGTCGACATCGGATACCAAACTTCATATCAACCTCTTGGAAATGGAAGCTGTCATCTGTGCAGTCCAACATTGAAGTCATCTACTGGTGAATTCGTCTCCTCCCATCGTCAACAGACAATTCAACTGTCCTTGTTCATACCAACAAGATGGGTACCACCGGATCCTTCCCAACATCCCGTCTGGTTTGGACCCTCTTCGACTGAGCTTTGCAACATCACTACCACATGCGTGCTCGTCATGTCCCAGGTCAGCTCTATGTATTAGCAGATCATCTGTCTCGTCAGACACTGTACTACAGACCGAATGGCAACTGCATCCAGAGGTCTCCCAACACATCACCAGCATCTGGGAACCCTCTGATCGACCTGTTTGCGAGGAGGAACAATGCACAGCATTCCCTATGCGTCAGTCCGTTTCTGGACCCTCGAGCCTATGCCATCGATGCCCTATCAATCAACTGGCACAAATTCCTTGCATACGCCTACCCACCCATTGCCTTACTGCAGGAAGTACGACAGAAGATTGTTCAATACGACTGCATCATTCTTCTCATTGCTCTGTGGTGGCCTCGTCGACCGTGGTTTCTGGCTCTGATCCCTCTACTCACCGCCTCTCCACGTCACCTACCAGTTTTGGCCAACCTGTTAAGCCAATCCTGCGGGATACCCCATCACAACCCTCAGTGGCTCAACTTATACGTCTGCAGATTACCAAGTGTACCCTCACAGACCAAGGATTTTCAGCAGATGTTGCAGAGACGATCATGGTTTCACCCAACCGATCTTCCACATCACAGCACCAGTCTAAGTGGAGATTTTCGTCTCATGGTATCAACGTCGAGGCTCCGATCCTGACACTGCTTTCTTCTTCACCTGCACCAAGATAAGAAGTTCAAAAGCAGCACTATTGAAGGGTACCGATCAACATTGGGCCGGGTTCTGCGTTTATCTGCTGGCATTGACATTAGCCTGGATCCCAATATCTCTGCTCTTCTACATGCCTGTGCATTACAGTCACGTCGTTCCCGACAACTATTACGAAGTGGGACATTGGTGTGGTTTTCTCAGCGCATAGCTTCGCCCACCACCCTTTGAACCATTACAGTCAGCCTCTATGGAAGCTGTTTCCTACAAGAGTGCCTTCCTAGCGGCCTTCGCCCTGGCGTCTAGAGAAGCCGAGCTTCATGCCTTGGAAAAGGAAATCTATGACTTGGACGGCAGATTGGGCACGCATATCCTTCCGCCTGTTAATAAGTTCATCGCCAAGAATGAGACTGTACGACAAGGACCTTGTGCTCAACGTCTGTATTCCATCCCTGCATTATCAGATTTTGTTCAAGGACTTGATAACGACATCTTACTGTGTCCAGTACGAGCAATACGTCACTACCTCAGCCGTACCAATCCTATCAGAGGTTCTTGTCGACTACTGATGCTCTCTCTTCTCCCAAGGGCTACTCAAGACATTACCAAGAATACGGTGGCCTCCTGGTTGAGCAAGACCATTAATGGACATATGAATTATCCCGTTATGTCCAGTGTTCCAGTACGAGCAATACGTCACTACCTCAGCCGTAGCAATCCTATCAGAGGTTCTTGTCGACTACTACTGCTCTCTCTTCTCCCAAGGGCTACTCAAGACATTACCAAGAACACGGTGGCCTCTTGGTTGAGCAAGACCATTAAATGGACATACGAACTACATGTATCCCTCGATGCCCCCCCACTGCTAGCCTCTGCATCGTCTCATGAAATACGAGCCATCGCAACATCATGGCCTTTATGGAAGAACGTATCGCTGGATGACATTGTCCAAACCTGTGCTTGGAGTGCCAATTCCACGTTTACAGATTTCTATCTGAGAGACTTGTCAGTACAAACAGACAACCTGACCATGTTAGGGCCGCTCGCTGCTGCCCAACATGTAGTCGCCTAGTCTTCAAAGGAAAAAGGGGGGGGGGGGGGCAGTACCGATCTCAAGCCGACCGACCAGTCTGCAAGATGGTTAAGAGTCACGGCATATCGGTAATCGCCAATACCAGCCAAGCCAGCTATCAAGACCCCGACACTAGTAAATACAGTGAGTATAAATGTATTTATTTTTTCTAGGTAAATCTAGTGTCGGACATTCAAGAAAATTTCATAGTAAGAAATTGGCGATTGGAGCAATCGTTGGTACCCTAGTATTCGGGTTCAGAAGCCCCGGTCCTTATACCCTTCTTACCGTCTCACTAGTAATTGCCCCTCAGCCCCTACAGTGCTCTTAGGCCCAGGGTCCACTGACGGGTTCAATTAACGTACCACAACCATGGTCAGTTGGTTCCACTAGTATTCGGGTTCAGAAGCCTCGGTCCATTATACCCTTCTTACCGTCTCACTAGAAATTGCCCCTTAGCCCCTACAGTGCTCTTAGGCCCAGGGTCCACTGACGGGTTCAATTTACGGTCTCATGTATCTCTGATCATCTCAGCGGTTACACCCACACTCCAACAAAGCCGAGGCCCACCTCCTACTGTTGGTAGTGGGCAAATCATAGCAGGTGTAGATTTGAGCAATAAATATGAAACATTTATAAACAATGTTAGTATTTATTATCAAATCAAACCTGCTATGATCTTGACTGCCCGACCCAGCCTCCCCGCACTCTTCTCGGCCTTGCACGTATCACGCTATAGGCTCATAGAAGAAAAGTGATTTGGGTGAGTGTGTTTTGGGCGCAGGCGCAGTGTAACCTATTGGCTGAGGCTCCAGAGGGTGAGAATTTTTAATCTACAGCAGAATCTCAAAGGAGGATTAGGGCAAATCATAGCAGGTTTGATTTGATAATAAATACTAACATTGTTTATAAATGTTTCATATTTGTAGCCCAAATCTTAAACCTGTTTCAATTCATGCCTATTAATCTCCGTCAGGAAGATGATACAACGTAGAAAATGGAAGTTAAAACTAAAAGTTAGCTCCCCTAGCGGAGAGTTGTCCGCCCCTAGGAGAGCTCTCCCATCTATTCCAGCAGGATTACTATAAAGGCTCTGCAGCAGCCATTACTCATCCTCTATTCTCTGTTGTACCTCGACCAGTACACATCAGGAAGGAAGTGTTTATACAACCTGGGTTGTTGTTGTAACGACCCTCAGTATCCTTATCGGTTTTGACTTGTGTTATTTCTTGTCGGAAATTCTTTCATTATTGTCGGAAATTCTTTCATTAGTTATGTCTGAGATTCCGATATCTAATGCATGTAATTCGTGTGTGAAATGGTGGTCCAGTTTGGACGCCCACACGGTTTGGTTTTCTTGTAAAGAGTTGTGTTATCGGCGAAGTTCGCCGAGTGTATATTAGAGACCCGTTAGCGTGGGGAAATTTCGCCCAGGCTAGTCGGGCTTACCTTTGCAGGCGTCTGGCGACCCGTTTCTTTCGGAAGTCGACAGACGTCTGTTGGGAATTGCTTGTAATTGTCCTGAAAGCTAACGAAGTTATCGTTGCAATTATATAAATGTTTCCCATGGTCTTAGTAATCAGAACTCGCCCGCCTCTATAAATATACTAGCGGGACGGTTCTACGTCTAGTTAGACAGCCTACATGTATAGGTTTGGCTATGTATGCAGTCAAACCGGTTCCTTTGTCTACTTCGACAAAGATTTTTCTAACCTGCCGTGCCTTAGCAATCCATTGTTCTCGTCGGACAATGAAATGCAGTGGGTTCGCATATCATGCTCGACCTCTCCTTTGTCTTTTTGTTTTCACACTCCGTTATCTAAACGGAATAAACGTGTCTTGTCTGTTTCTCCTTTGCGGGTTAATTCATCACGCAGTTCTAAATCCGTTTCTCGTTTTATGGTGGGTTATTCAGACCTACCATTGAGTGTCAAAATTGCTTTTGCGGTTTCGTTTATTGATGAATCAGCGATTCTATAATAGCGAAATGACATGTTACGGGACTTCAATTTTAGGATTGAGTTGGGGTAACAATAAGAAACATTGTTTATAAATGTTTAATTTGTATTGGAAATATACTGAAAGTATTCACATTGACGAGGATGGTCACAAGTGATGATCTAAAAGACAAACCATTATTTTCATCCCATCAAATATTATCAACTAGACTATTATCGGGTATGAGGTCAAACTGATATAATGGTGGATTGAGACAGGTTGATTTGGTAACAGATAGAAACATTGTTTATAAATGTTTGATATTTCAATCAATTTCCATCGTTAAATATCCAATCTGTCGACGATTATTGCTTATTAAAATAGTGCATACTGCTTACGAAATCGGTGAGAATTAGACCGGGAATTCTAGTTCTATTTTTCGGCCCTCCCGTTCTCCGGTATGCCGTTCTCGTACTTCGACTCGACGTTCTCCTACACCGGTCTCGTCGAGTTCATCTGTGATTCCTTTTTCTTCATTGTAAAGTTAGGAACATACGTCAATGATGGTTTTTCGGATAATTTGGATGCGCTTTTAGCGTTGCTGCCGGATATGCCGTCTACTTCGAATAATCCTCGTATTAAATGTCGGACGAAGGAATACTTCCTCGCCGTAGGTTGTCTCACCTATGTCATTTTTGTCAATGGTTCGATGGTGATTAAATTAATATTTTGGGGATAGTTTTTCTTTCACATTTCTGTCTTGTCAAAATTTTGTTTGGGCAAATTTTGTAGACTTCACATGGTCTGTTTTTCCATCTGCCATGTGTTTATTGTCTTCGGACGTACGTCGCGAAATTGATTGGCTCTTGTCGGAGTTTTCAAAATTCTTATATCTTGAAATTATTACCCGATATATTTTCTAAAGTCAATATTAATATCGGGCTTATCTGATAACACAGTCCTGCGTGATGGAGACAATGTGTATTCAATATCACGTCTTCACACGAACAATGAGTTCGACCCGCTGTGTTTGGTGTGGGTTTTTACGGGCTCTCGCGACCTCGTTTTTATTGCTCAATTTGTGACAGATTCGTACTTAGTTCCCGGCATTTCTGTAAGTTTGCCTTTTAGTGCTGAGTTTTGAAGGCCGATGGTGATCTCTACAATAAACGATCAGGTTTGGTTTCGTTGATTCATGAATTTTATGCATTGAGTTTGTGTATATCTCAGGTAGGGTTGTAAATTGTATCCTCATCGGCGGGGGTTTTCGTTTCTTCCCGCCGGAGAGATCGGATACTTTATTTGCAGCCGTCAAATTTTCATGTTGTTGTTGTTGCGTCTGTTCGGACTTGCAGTTTTGGTGGGTTCACTTTCATACATTCAGTTCCTTGGTCCTACCAAAATGTAATCTCTTGTGATATCAAGTTTTATTACGTATGATTTTGATATCCTGTATTCAAGAGAGACCTTACAGAGGTTTTATGTCTTTCATGCTGACTTGAATATGAAGCATGATTGTTGCATTTGTGTTACGTAATCACAACTCAACCCTATTTACTTCGACCCTGTGTCGCATCTTAATGAGCTTCTTTACTGATCTCTCTATGTAATTAAGGGTGTGTCGAACAACAATGAGATCACGTGCTGGTTTACGTGAGTGAGTAAACCTATTCACCCACTTATGCTGGTTTACGTGAGTGAGTAAACCTATTCACCCACTATGTGAAAGTGTGATTTTTCTTGAAACACAATTGTCTGATTATTACATTGCTTGTTTTATTTCACACCATGTTGGTTCCATCTGTATACTGTATTACGCTTATAATTCAGATGGAGTTATGCACTAATTTTAATTTCTTCCATTTGAGAAAATTTTAAAATTACTAGCGGGAGTGGGAAGGTATTGGCCGGCCAAGGATCAAGCCTAGTGACACGTGAGTCTTGAAGTCTTCTATGGTTTCTTTCTACCAGGTATGTATTACCGGTACAGTCTACTAGAGCATCAAACTGCTTTTTTAGTAATGTTCCTACTGTTCTTCTCGACAAATTGTTCGTGCTAGGTCATTTCAAATTATAAATTTTTTTGAATAACCTCACTTTCCTGCCGGCGAGAGATAAATGTATTTCCTCTCTTCGGGAATTTAAAATTCTTTAAGGATCTTTCTTGGTTACCTGGAAAATCTTTGTTCTGGATGTCGGTTGTGTGACTATTTGGTTATTAATAGTAACATTGTTGTAAATGTTTTATATTCTCTCCATATAAAACTCCAGTACTGAAGTTCATGTACAGGAGACAAATTACATCGGGAGAGGTCATAATGTAACCATGTTCATTGATACATTATTCATCTTCACTGACACAAAGATCCATAATCCCATTTATCTCATTGAGCTTACATTTGGTGATTAACGCTACAAACATTTAATATGTTCATCTCTACTGCGTTTAAAGAGAAGGAAAATTATTATAATCGACTTCGGGGTTACTGTTTGCAACGCCCTTCTGTTACGTCGTGTGCTTTTATAAGTTGTATCCTGCTCCATGATGAGCATGTATATACATTAAGTTGTTGTGAATGAGGAAATCACTACGTTGTTTATCATATACAACGTTTCTCGCATTTTTCACATTACGCTTTCCTATTACACCTTGACGACATGTTCATTACACCGTCATGTGTCTCTCATACGCCTGTGCGTCATTCTATTACATCGGTTAGACGTTTCCGGTACGCCATAACGCCGTTTGTCACGTCATTTCTTCATTTGCGAGTTGCATATTTTATATCCATTCATCGGCACTTCCTTTGATTCTCCATCGTCGATCATCGGTGGGAGGGGAAGTCCGTTCGTTTGGCGTCAACTTTCCACTTGTATCAATTCCTCTCGGGTTTTTCACAATGTGATTTACTTAGGTTCGTCTTTACTCTACGAAGAGAGTTCTGTCCAGGCCTTGCTGTTTCCAGTCTGGAGTTCAGAATATCAAAATTGTATTGGAATCAGCAGTATTTGGTTAAATACTGTTATATGGAATAGGTCTTTGGATTATGGACATGGATATTCTCTGAGGACGACAGCGGGATTGGGAATGACGGACTAGTCGCCTTTAATTGAATTCAGCACAGTGTTAACACAGAGCCATGTTGACTTTATCACACTAACATTATGTTGAGATCCATTTACCTTAGGATTGTGCTTGATCAACACAATGTCTTCGTGGTGTACTTGTGGGACAGTTTTTCCGACTTTCTCCATCAAGTACTTTATTCCTATATTAACCGTTACACCAATGGTTAGACTTTGACATTATGGTGCTGTCGTCAACCTTAAGGTTGTTTATTATATGTAGGATCTTACTCACTACGTTCCTATATTTGTCCTGGTGCCGAGGACGTGATCGTTCCCGACTCTATTTCCCTCGTAATTGACTTCATCCTTCACCTTCACCAGGATAGGGAGTTTCATATTAGCACCATGGAAGGCTGTCGATCTGCTCTGGCAGGAATTGAATAGGGTGTTACGTCTTACCTTGGGTTCCGACATTAGCCTTAACGATAATATCTCTGTTCTTATTCACGCCTTCGCATTACAGTCGCGTTGTACTCGCCAACTGTTACCGAAATGGGATATCGGTGTGGTTCTGTGTTCTCTGATTATACCACCTTTTGAACCCTTAGAGTCCGCGTCTATAAAAACTGTGTCTTATAAGACGGCCGTCGTGGCGGCGTTTGCTTTGGCGTCCAGACTGTCTATACTTCATGCTCTTGAAAGATCTTCTATGTTCTGGACAGCGGATCGGTCCTGCATTTCTTTTCGGCCCATTCCTGAATTTATCGCCAAAAATGAGTCTGTTTGTTCAGGTCCGTGCGCTCAACGTCGTACTCCATTCCTGTGTTGTCAGACTTTGTACATGGCCTCGAGGACGATCTTCTGCTATGTCCTGTTCGAGCCATCCGCCACTATCTTCTCGTACCGATCCATTCACGGCTCTCGGCTACGGTTATTCTGTCCCTTCGCCTGTCAGCAAGGCTTGACATTTAAAAAAGCCGCGTAGTTGAAGAAGACCATAAAATAGTCTTATCAATTGGCAGAAGGTAGATATTCCATTGACGCCCCACTACTGTCTTCTGCTTCTTCTAATGTGATTCGTGCCATCGCTGCGTCATGGCATGTATGGAAGAACTGACCCCTTCATGACATTGTCCTGTCTTGTGCCGGAACAATTAACTCCACGTTCACTAATATCTGTCTGAGATATGACAGTGCAATCAATAGTGTGACCACGCTTGGGCCACTGTGGCTACCCAGCACGTTGTGAGTAATTTCAGAAAAAAGAGGGGGGGGCGGCAAAATTGTCACCATCGCAGCAAGACAACCATCTTGCTCTATCATCTCATCTCATCTCATCTCAGTCATATTATTATTATTACATATATTATATGATAAGAGGCATCTCAGAAGGTAGAAATAAGTCAGTTGACCGGCCGTGGATTCTATAATCACCAATGAAGGCCTAACACCAGGATAGGGTTTACTCCTAACTGAAATTTGCTTCTGTTCTTCAAAAACTGACTGCCTTCTAGATGTCTCAGGTGGGTCACCTGTGCCTCAACTCACAAGAACACCCGCTCCAGGCCTAGTGTCAACAGTAGTGATGAGAGTACAGAGAGTTGAAGAGTGCGCAGCTCGCCCACAGAGCAAGCAGGGCAATTCCAACGCATCTAAGTTCATCACTCCAAGTATGGTGAGTTGTCCTCAAGAAGCTTGCGGTCTGAGAGTGGTGTGGAATTGGTACCTTCCAAGAATCGGGAATGCGTACGTCCCCCCCTTTCTTACGGTTGGACCAGGATCTCCCTGTATGCAATGGCCGACAAACCCTAGTCATACAGAGTCTACCAAGAGGACCTTCTTGTTGCCTAGGGTACCCGGGTTTCCTGCGACTTGGTGGAAATGTGTACCACATCACAAGCACAGTTACATGGATGGAGACACTCAGATAAGTAAAGCTGTATCAATTCCTTCAATTCCCTATGAGTCTGAGACCAGGGTTAACTTGTTGAGTAATAATGTCTCGTATGTATACCCATGTCTGTGTCGTTCCAGCGATTACTAGTCTGCTATGGGAGTTACCACAAGGCCGGGGTTCCCGCCTCCATATGTTGGTACTGTGGCATGAATTGAAACAGGTTTAAGATTTGGGCTACAAATATCAAACATTTATAAACAATGTTTCTATTTGTTACCAAATCAAACCTGTTTCAATTTAATGGTCCCTCCCTCCGTCCCCTCATGCCGGCCTTAAACACTACAGGTCTCGGTAATTATATTGAGAATAGAGGGTGAGTAATGGCTGCTGCAGAGCCTTTATAGTAATCCTGCTGGAATAGATGGGAGAGCTCTCCTAGGGGCGGACAACTCTCCGCTAGGGGAGCTAACTTTTAGTTTTAACTTCCATTTTCTACGTTGTATCATCTTCCTGACGGAGATTAATAGGCATGAATTGAAACAGGTTTGATTTGGTAACAAATAGAAACATTGTTTATAAATGTTTGATATTTCAAACTTTGTATGCACTTTCCAGTGCTCGATTCAAGCTTAAGGTATGTATACTTTGAGTTTCAACACAGACTCACTGTTCCAATGTGCATGTTCTAAAATCTGGGAAATTAAATGCAAGATTCAAATTGACTTGGCACTCATGAGTCACCATCTCCCAGATTTTGGTGAAACATGCAAATTGGAACAGTGAGTCTGTGTTGAAACTCAAAGTATACACACATTAAGCTTGAATCAAGCATTGGAAAGTGCATGCAAAGTTTGAAATATGTGTATTAAGGCAGTGTGACGTCACTGGACCTAAATATGATTGCAACAGACCACCATAGAATACCATGCTTTAATTGCAGTTTACTCTGTGTAATAAAATCGTAAAAAATTAAAGTAAATATTTTCCCACACTGTTTGCAATGGTCTTTCATTTGATGGAAAGTTTACTTGAGGGTTTATGATCACTTTAAGGGCTATCTATATAATCTTCACATATTGTGGGAGTTATCGTCTGTCAGTCTACTAAGGGCTAGCTTCACCCATTGTGGGAGTTATTGTCTGTCAGTCTGTTAGGGCCTAGCTTTACAAATTGTTGTCATTTGGCAGGGCCTGATCTAGACTTTTAGTTTGGGCACCCTTACCTGGCGCAGAGTGTGATAAGTTATAGTGAAATAGGCCGCGATGTGGGACTGTCGAAGCCCATGGAAGCTGTGGGAGTATTGAATGGTCTAAATACAGCCTGATAACTTAATATTTGGCAATAGTAATTGCATTAATATAGGTTTCAGCCTGTTCAGAGGGAATTTGCTAACAATTTTTTTTTTTTTTTTTTTTTTTTTTTTTTTTTTTTTTTTTTTTTTCTTTTTTTTTTTTTTTTTGGGCGCCCAAATTCATGGCGCCCAAACCCGTTATAACGGGTTCAAAAACGGCCTGGATCAGGCCCTGTTTGGCAGTCTATTAAGGGTTAACTTCAAACATTGTGGGAGTTTCTTAAAAAAGAAAACCTGGAATCTTATCCTGCTTTTCCCATGAACTGCAGTCCGAAATGAGAATAACAGCTTCATCTACCATAACACACTATCTCTCCATCACAGTAATGGTTGTCTCTCATTAGTGGGGACATCTCATCCTACTTCAAATGTTTGAAAATGTATTATGCCAGGTGTCGGTCAACAACACTCAGAGGTGGGTGGGGCTTATCCTAGGAGTACTCCGGGTGTTGATTGCACAGTCCAAAGAGGAAGTTATACTATCTAGACTACAGGAACTCCACCTATCTGTCAACATATTCACAGACACGGGACAGACAGGGGCAGACAACTCTAACAAACAGGACAGTTTACATGGCCAGCCACCAGAAGAAATTTTTGCATGGTAGGATTCTAACATAAAATAATATACTGTTGCCAATTGACCATGCTTTTTACATAGCTTGCAAAATATCGTCTGTGTTCTAACAGGAAATCCTGTCCAAAGAGATTTATGACTTGTCCCATTTTAAAGTAGAGTTTCACCTTTATCTCATGTCTGAATTAAACCTATTATAGACCATACATTGCTTCTATTAGATCCATGGTCTATATTCATGGCCTCACCTCGCCCATTCTATGACCCATGGTCTATATTCATGGCCTCACCTCGCCCATTCTATGATCCATTGTCTGTATTCATGGACTCACCTCACCCATTCTATGATCCATGGTCTGTATTCATGGCCTCACCTTGCCCATTCTATGATCCATGGTCTATATTCATGACCTCACCTCTCTCATTCTATGATCCATGGTCTATATTTATGGCCTCACCTCACCCATTCTATGATCCATGGTCTGTATTCATGGCCTCAACTTGCCCATTCTATGATCCATGGCCTATAATCATGGCCTCACCTCGTCCATTCTGTGATCCATGGTCTATATTCATGGCCTCATCTCACCCATTCTACGATCCAATGTCTATATTCATGGCCTCGCCTCGCCCATTCTGTGATCCATGGTGTATATTCATGGCCTCACCTCGCCCATTCTGTGATCCATGGTCTATATTCATGGCCTCACCTCACCCATTCTATGATCCATGGTCTATATTCATGGCCTCACCTCGCCCAGTCTATGATCCATGGTCTATATTCATGGCCTCACCTCACCCATTCTATGATCCATGATCTGTATTCATGGCCTCACCTCGACCACTCTATGATCCATGGCCTATATTCATGGCCTCGCCTCGCCCATTTTGTGGTCCATGGTCTATACTTATGGCTTCGCCTCGCCCATTCTGTGATCCATGGTGTATATTCATGGCCTCACCTCGCCCATTCTTTGATCCATGGTCTGTATTCATGGCCTCACCTCGCCCATTCCATGATCCATGGTCTGTATTCATGGCCTCACCTCGCCCATTCTATGATCCATGGTCTGTATTCATGGCCTCACCTCGCCCATTCTGGGATCCATGGTCTATATTCATGGCCTCACCTCGCCCATTCTATGACCCATGGTCTATATTCATGGCCTCACCTCGCCCATTCTATGACCCATGGTCTATATTCATGGCCTCACCTCGCCGATTCTATGATCCATGGCCTGTATTCATGGCCTCGCCTCGCCCATTCTATGATCCATGGCCTATATTCATGGCCTCACCTCTCCCATTCTATGATCCATGCCCTGTATTCATGGCCTCACTTCGCCTATTCTATGATCCATGGTCTGTATTCATGGCCTCATCTCGCTCATTCTATGATCCATGGTCTGTATTCATGACCTCACCTCGCCATTCTATGATCCATGGTCTATATTCATGGCCTCACCTCGCCCATTCTATGATCCATGGCCTGTATTCATGGCCTCACCTCGCCCATTCTGTGATCCATGGTCTGTATTCATGGCCTCATCTCACCCATTCTATGATCCATGGTCTGTATTCATGACCTCACCTCGCCATTCTATGATCCATGGTCTGTATTCATGGCCTCACCTCGCCTATCTATGATCCATGGTCTGTATTAATGGCCTCATCTCACCCATTCTATGATCCATGGTCTGTATTCATGGCCTCACCTCGCCCATTCTATGATCCATGGTCTGTATTCATGGCCTCACCTCGCCCATTCTATGATCCATGGTCTGTATTCATGGCCTCACCTCGCCCATTCTATGATCCATGGTCCATATTCATGGCCTCGTCTCGCCCATTCTATGATCCATGGTCTATATTCATGGCCTCACCTCGCCAATCTATGATCCATGGTCTGTATTAATGGCCTCATCTCACTCATTCTATGATCCATGGTCTGTATTCATGGCCTCATCTCGCCCCATTCTGTGATCCAGGGTCTATATTCATGGCCTCACCTCACCCGTTCTGTGATCCATGGTCTATATTCATGGCCTCATCTCGCCCATTCTACGATCCATGGTGTATATTCATGGCCTCACCTCGCCCATTCTGTGATCCATGGTCTATATTCATGGCCCCACCTCGCCCATTCTATGATCCATGGTCTGTATTCATGGCCTCACCTCGCCCATTCTATGATCCTTGACCTATATTCATGGCCTCACCTCGCCCATTCTGTGATCCATGGTCTATATTCATGGTCTCAGCTCGCCCATTCTGTGATCCATGGTCTATATTGATGGCCTCACCTCGCCCATTCTATGATCCATGGTCTGTGTTCATGGCCTCACCTCACCCATTCTATGATCCATGGCCTATATTCATTGCCTCACCTCGCCCATTCTATGATCCATGGTCTATATTCATGGCCTCACCTTGCCCATTCTATGATCCATGGTCTGTATTCATGGACTCACCTCACCCATTCTATGATCCATGGTCTGTATTCATGGTCTCACCTCGCCCATTCTATGATCCATGGTCTATATTTATGGCCTCACCTCGCTCATTCTATGATCCATGGTCTATATTCATGGCCTCACCTCACCCATTCTATGATCCATGGTCTGTATTTATGGCCTCAACTCGCCCATTCTATGATCCATGGCCTATATTCATGGCCTCACCTCGCCCATTCTGTGATCCATGGTCTATATTCATGGCCTCACTTCGCCCATTCTATGATCCATGGTCTATATTCATGGCCTCACCTCGCCCATTCTACGATCCATGGTCTATATTCATGGCCTCACCTTGCCCATTTTATGATCCATGGTCTATATTCATGGACTCACCTCACCCATTCTATGATCCATGGTCTGTATTCATGGCCAAGAAGAATATTGAAATGAAATCCTTGGAAATGGCCTATATTACGTATTTGTGTTCAGGTACATTCTACAAGTGGTTGCAGTAATATCCTGTATTTGTGTTTTATTCATCAGGTACATTCTACAAGTGGTAGGACTGATATCTTGTATTTGTGTTTTATTCATCAGGTACATTCTACAAGTGGTAGGACTGATATCTTGTATTTGTGTTTTATTCATCATCAGGTACATTCTACAAGTGGTAGGACTGATATCCTGTTTTTGTGTTTTGTTCATCATTAGGTACATTCTACAAGTGGTTGGACTGATATCTCGTAGGATCAGCGAGAAATCGTCTTTGTTGAACTGTGATCAAGATGAGAGTAGTTCCCAGCTGTGTCAGGGTCTGGCTCACCTACTCCTCTATCTCACATACATGTTCCAGTCAGGTATGTCACTCATTTGTCTTCTATCTTGGAATATTATCAGAAGCCTATCAAACTAGAAGTTCGACACTTGATTCCTGGGCCCCACCCGGCATGATCGTCAACAGACAGACAGCAGCCAGGTGTGATATATCTATAAATAGCTGTTAGATTTAATGTTTGACCCAACTGTATCTTTGGGCTTCAAACAACTAACCAGCATGCTGCCAAGTGCCAGCTAGAGACCAGCTCTCTTCAGTACTGACCAAGAAGAGCCAATGATGACATATTAACAGGTGTGATGTTATTAGTCTGAACATTCTTAGTTAATTGTTTCACCAGGCATATTGTAAAGAAAGTGATAACTCTATCTGTACAATGATGTATTTGTTGCACATCCGATGTCTTAACTGAGGCTGATTCGAATCCACCACATTGTCAATACATATACTGATATTCGCTTCCTAAATCGTAAACCTGCTTCAATTATTGCCTTTAAACTCCATTTAAATGCACAATCAAACGTAGAAAACGGAAGTTAAAACTAAAAATTATCTCCCCTAGGAGAGAGAGTTATCCGCCCCTAGGCGAGCTCTCACTCTTCCCAACGTGGTTACTATATAAGACAACGCCAGCCCATTCTCGCCCTCTTTCTCCTGTTTGCTCTCGAGCAGTGCACATCTAGGGAAGTGTTCAGATTCAATTTACAACATTAGTGTTTCGCTGGTGTATCCTTTATCAAGTGTGACTTGTGTTGTTTATTCGGAACTTACTTATTGTATTATGTCTGAGGTTCCGACGTTTTATTCCTTGTCGTACGTGCGGGCAAAATTTTGTCCCCTTTGGACTCCCACACAGCTTGTGTTTCTTGTAAAGAATTGTGTTGTCGTGCGTCCACGTGCGCGGAATGTGTATTATAGGGCGACGACTTGGAAGAATTATGCCCAAGTTCGTCGTGCTTATCTTTTACATGCTACAGACGGGTTTTAGAAATTTCTTTGGGATATGAAATATAGTGGGTCAAGATCCAGTTTCGCCCGCGTCGGTATATATTTAGCCAAGCGGGGCTATTCTACACGAAGATATTTCTAGGTTGTTAGACAGTTTGACCCGTACCGGAGCTTCATTGTCTAGGGTCGATCCCAAACCCGTTCCTTTGTTCGGCTTGACAAAGACCAAGTCGGTCTTTTCGGTGCATTCCATTGTCTTCGTCAGATAAAAGAATTCTTGGCCACATGTTATTTCGCCTCTGTCTATCGGTACCACATGTTTCTTCTAAAAAGAAGAAAGCTAATAAACAACGTCGTGTGTCTATTTTCTCCGTTGTCGGTTAAATCTGGACATAGTTTATTTAATTCCATGCCCGATCTATTTGTTGGGGCGAATGTTGGATTCGTTTGAGTCGGCCACGTGTTTAGTGTCGTACGTCGCTAAATATTTGGGTTTTTGGCGGAGATTTTAAATTCTCTTGAAATGATTGTCTGACGATGTTTTTCTAAAAGTCTTTATGAAATCTCATGTTTAACAAATAACACAGTCCTGCATTAGGCCAGTGTGTATTCAATATTACGTCTTCACACAAACTTTGAGTTGCGACCCGGTGTGTTTGAGGTGGGCTTTTATTAGCCCCCAACATTCCGTTTTGTTCGGTCAGTATGGAGCCTATTGTGATGTACTTTAAACGAACAAGTTTTTGTTTCGTTGTTTCATGATTTTATCCATTGAATTGTTGTATAAATTACCAGGATTGTGAGGACTACCCTCGTTTGACGCGGGAGGTTCGTTTTTCCCCGCCGGGGAAATCCGAGTCTTTATAAGCAGTCCGTCAATGTTCCATGTTGTTGTTGTTGTTCGGACTTTGATAGTGTCTCACCTTCATCCATTCAATTCTTTGGTCCTACCAAGAAGGTAATCTCTTGTCATATCAAGTATTATTATGTGATTTTGATATCCTGTCTTCAAGAGAGATCTTACGGAGGTTTTATTCTGCCTCTCATGTTTACGTGTTTGTTGTTTTTGTGTACGTAATCACAACTCAACCCTATTTAAACGATGCTATAATAATAGCATAAATGGATGTTACGGGGCTTCAATGCTACGACTGTTTGTTGCATTTTAATGAGCGTCTTTGCTGATCTCTTTATGTGATTAAGGGTGTGTCGATCAACAAAGGGATCACGTGGTGGTTATCGTGAGTATGTAATCCTATTGTCCACTGTTTATTGTGAAACTGTGCTATGCCTTGATACACAAATTTGTTTTATACATGTGATTTGTTTGTTTCTCACCAAGCTGGTTCCATCTGTATACTGTGTTACGCTTATAATTCAGATGGAGTTATGCACTAATTTTAATTTCTTCCCTATGAGAAAATTTAAAATTTTACTAGCGTGAGTGGGAATGTATTGGTCCGGCAAGGATTAAGCCTAATGACACGTAGGTCGTGAAGTCTTCTATGGTTTCTTTCTACCAAGTATGTATTACCGGTACAGTCTACTAGAGCATCAAACTGCTCTTTAGTAATGTTCTTACTGTTCTTCCTCTTCTCGACAAATTTGTTCGTGTTAGGTCATTTCAAATTCTAAATTTTTGAATAACCTCATTTTCCTGCCGGCGAGAGACTTTAAATGTTTTTCCTCTCTTCGGGAATTTAAAATTCTTTAAGGATTTGTTTTGGTTTCCTGGAAAAATCTTTGTTCTGGATGTCGGTTGTGTGACTTTTTGGTTATTGATAGTAACATTGTTGTAAATGTTTAATATTCTCTCCATATAAAACTCCAGTACTGAATTTCATGTACAGGAGACAAATTACATCGGGAGAGGTCATAATGTAACCATATTCATTGACACATTATTTCATGTTCACTGACACAAAGATCCATAATCCCATTTATCCCATTGAGCTTACTTTTGGTGATTAACGCTACAAACATTTAATATGTTCATCTCTACTGCGTTTAAAGAGAAGGAAAATTTATTACAATCGACTTCGGGGTTACTGTTTGCAACGCCCTTCGGTTACGTCGTGTACTTTTATAAGTTTGTATCCTGCTCCATTATGAGCATGTACATGTATATACATTAAGTTGTTGTGAATTAGGAAATCACTACGTTGTTTATCATATACAACGTTTCTCGCATTTTTCACATTACGCTTTCCTATTACACCTTTGATGACATGTTCATTACGCCGTCATGTGTCTCTCATACACCTGTGCGTCGTTCTATTACATCGGTTAGACATTTTTCCGGTACGCCATAACGCCGTTTGTCACGTCATTTCTTCATTTGCGAGATGCATATTTTATATCCATTCATCGGCACTTCCTTTGATTCTCTATCGTCGGTCGTCGGCGGGAGGGGAAGTCCGTTCGTTTGGCGTCAACCATCCACTGGTATCAATTCCTCTCGGGGTTTTCACATTGTGATTTACTTACGTTCGTCGTTTCTCTACGAAGAGAGTTCTGTTCAGACCTTGTTGTTTCCAGTCTGGAGTTCAGAATATCAAAATTGTATTGGAATCAACAGTATTTGGTCAAATGCTGTTATATGGAATAGGTCTTTGGATTTTGTACGTGGATATTCTCTGAGGACGACGGCGGGATTGTGAATGACGGACTAGTCGCCTTTAATTGAATTCAGCACAGTGTTGTATTAACACAGTACCATGTTGACTTTAACACACAAACATTGTGTTGAGATCCGTTTACCTTTGGATTGTGCTTAAACAACACAATGTTTTTGTGGTGTACTTGGGGGACAGTTTTTCCAACTTTCTCCTTCAAGTACTTTATTCCTGTATTGACCGTTACACCAATGGTTAGACTTTGACATTATGGTTCTGTCATCAACCTTAGGGTTGCTTATTTTTTGTAGGACCTTACTCGCTACGTTCGTTTTTCGGGTTCGGTCTCTACAGCGGATTATTTGTCCTGGTGCCGAGGTCGTCATTTCGTTCCCGACTCTATTTCCCTCGTAATTGACTTCTTCCTTCACCTTCACCAGGATAGGAAGTCTCATATTAGCACCATGGAAGGCTATCGTTCTGCTCTGGCTGGGTATTACGTCTTTCTTTTGGTACCAACATTAGCCTTAACGATAATATCTCTGCGCTATTTCGCGCCTTCGCATTACAGTCGCGTTGTACTCGCCAACTGTTACCGAAATAGGATATCGGTGTGGTTCTGTGTGCCCTGATTTACCACCTTTTGAACCCTTAGAGTCCGCGTCTATAAAAGCTGTGTCTTATGAGACGGCCTTTGTAGCTGCGTTTGCTTTGGCGTCCAGAGTGTCTCATCTTTATGCTCTTGAAAGATCTTCTATGACCTGGACAGCGGTTTGGTCTTGCATTCTTTTTCGGCCCATTCCTGAATTTATCGCCAAAAATGAGTGTTCGTTCAGGTCCGTGCGCTCAACGTTCGTACTCCATTCCTGCGTTGTCAGACTTTGTACATGGCCTCGTAGACGATCTTCTGCTAGATCCTGTTCGAGCCATCCGTCACTATCTTACTCGTACCGATTTCGTTCGCGGCTTTCGGCTACGGTTATCATATCCCTTCGCCTGTCAGCAAGGCTTGATATTTAAAAAAGCCGCGTAGTTGAAGAAGACCATAAAATAGTCTTATCAATTGACAGAAGGTAGATATACTATTGACGCCCCCACTACTGTCTTCTGCTTCTTCTAATGTGTTTCGTACCATCGCTACACATGGCCTTTATGGAAGAACTTGTCCCTCCATGACATTGTCCAGTTCTTGTGTCTGGACAGCAAATTCCACGTTCACAAATTTCTATCTGTGTGATATGTCAGTGCAGTCAGATAGTGTGACCACGCTTGGGCCACTAAGGGCTACCTAGCACGTGGTTAGTTCTTTCAGGAAGAGAGGGGGGGGGGGGCAGAATTTTGTCACCATTGCAGCAAGGCAGCCATCTTGCTCTTCATCATGATCGTCTTTGAAGGAAGGAATAAGTCGGATAGACGACCATGGACTCTCTAATCATCAATCTAAGAGGTCTGACACTTTGAGAGTTTAATCTTTTACCTTAACTACGGTTTTGCTTGTGTCTTTCAGCTTGAAACTGACTTTCTTCTGGATGATCTCAGCTGTGTCTCCTACGCACAACTCACAAGACAAGTTGGACGTAAGTCGTTGGTGGATTGAGAATGGCGTGGCTTGGCGCCCTCTAAGACCAAGAAGACCTAACAACCCGAGTGGTAGAGGATCCTGACATCTTGGTAGAGTTTGCATTTCACACCACGAGCACAGCTACATGGATGGAGGCACTCAAGAATAAGTATATCTGTATCATATCCATGATTTACCCTTTTCGTCTCTGACCAGGGGTTTTCTTGTTGCTTATTGTTTGTCTCATATTTATTCCCTTATCAGTGTCATCCCAGCTACATGGAGGAAGACACTCAAAAGATAGGTTAGATTAGTATCTTCTATTACTACTCCATAATTGCCCTCGGCTTTACCGGCCAGGTTTCTTTTGTTGAGATTTATGGAAGAACCTGCTCCTCCTTGACATTGTCCAGTCTTGTGCCTGGACGGCGAACTCCACGTTCACCAATTTCTATCTGAGAGATATGTCAGTCCAGTCAGATAGGATGACCACGCTTGGGCCGCTTATAGATGCCCAGCACGTGGTCAACTAAATTTTTAAAAAAAGGGGGGGGCGGCATTTTGTATCATTGCAGCAAATCTGCAAATTGCTGTTTCATCTCATCTCATTCATACTATTAGTCCACATTTGATTCGATCACATATTGAAGGAGGAAATAAGTCAGATGGACGACCTTGGATCCTCTAAGAGATGTCGGACACTAAATCATCTCTCTAAGATGCCTGACTCCATGGTGAGTGTAATCTTTACCTTAACTGCGGTTTTGATTGTGTCTTTCAGTTTGAATCTGACTTCCTTCTCATGATCTCAGCTGCGTTCATCTACGCTCAACTCTCAAGACAAGTTGGACGTAAGGCGATTGTGGACTGAGAGTGGTGTGGCTTGGCGACCTCTAGGCACGGACTGGTTCTGCTTCACCCGGACTTAGGAACAGCCAAGAATCTGCATGCAGATGAGCCTTACCAAGTAGACCTATCGTCCTGCGGGTAGGGGTCCTTTCTTGGTATAGATGGCTTCCCGAGTAGACCTATCAACCTGCGGGTAGGGGTCCTTTCTCGGTAGAAATTACTTCCACAGTAGACCTATCAACCTG
>JAVTVY010028020.1:0-11424 GCA_036873755.1 Hanleya hanleyi | reverse complement strand
TTTCCACACCCTCGTGTTGCGTACAAATTTCGTCCAATTTGCAGCGATTTTCTCGTCTTTGGGCCACAAATGAATACTAACACCGTCATCTGTAGTAAAACTGCAACCTCCCACTACACAACGTCGCGGCATATTTAAAAATGATGCCCCGATACTCCGAAAATCTCCAGAAATCAGCAGCTACATACGACTGTGGTATACGGCTTTAACATAGAGAATACAAGACGGCTTCCCTCCGTGATGTCACAGCTGGAATTGACAGGAGAGCGATTTTCACCTTTCAAACAGCAATATCTCGCCAACCAGACTGCACAAAATTATGAAAAAAATATCATTATTTTCAGAATCGAAAGGACTATTTTTTTATATTTTTGACCTCATAGCGTTTGGGATGACCTTTAAATATGCCGCGACGTTGTGTAGTGGGAGGTTGCTGTTTTACTACAGATGACGGTGTTGGTATTCATTTGTGGCCTAAAGACGAGAAAATCGCTGCAAATTGGACGAAATTTGTACGCAACACGAGAGTGTGGAAAGAGGGCCTGAGCCAGTACTCGTATAATTTGCTCGGCACATTTTGACAGAAATTAGACATCATTCGATGACATCTACAGCGTAGCAGTTGAATTCGGGTACAAACCAAAACTAAAGAGAACAGCTATTCCAACTATCAAACCTAAGAACAATCAGAATGTGACGGCAAAGAAATCGGACAAGGAGAATCTATCACGGACATCGGCTGAACGAACCTAGCCTGCAAGCGAGGTCTCGGGCCGGGCAAGGAGACGGCTGTACATGCCCTGCTCGCTCTCGCGTGGCATTTGTTGCTTGAGCACCTACAGGTTAGACTGGATGAGTCTCTATTTCATATATACTATTTAATAATACTAAAATGATCTTTCATAAATATATATACGCTTGATAAGTAAATAAATAAAAAACACCAATTGGAGTGAATGGCTGTAAATACAGAAGTGATAATAATACTTTCATAATCCCTTGACATTTGAGATTGTGGGAATATCATTCGATTTCAATTTAATTGAGGTAATTTGTCGAAAATTGAGCAAATGTGAATGCCGATCCACGCACCATGGCTTACTTTTCGCCATGAATGTCCAAAGTATTTTTTATCAAACTATATAATTCTGAAATTGGTATTTCATGGGGATTATGGGAAAACAAACAAAATTCAAATCGGACGTATATCAGTAGAGTTATCAACAGTTTACTGTCCATACTGCCGAATCCCGGAGTTTATCCCCTCGAAAAGGCTGCCTCGGTCAGTAACAACAATAACAACACAGATGTGCTCGTTCTTTACATCACAGAATCGTTCTACATTCAATACAGTTTGAAATATATGGACATTTGCTCTTATAGATGACGATAATAAGGTTTCCAGTCAAGTTGCATACCAATCACTATTCAACAAACGACCTCTCCGAATCCTGTCGTCGTCGAGTTCCACGTTGTCAGAGTGGTTGTCACTGTCAGAATCGGAGCCGTACGGCTCAAATTGATAGGGCTGAATTCCGCCGTTGGTCTGCAAACAACTGTTAATTTGCCCGTCATCATCCTCCTCTATGTCTATTTCATCTTCTTGGCGAAAAATATTTCCATCTAAGCAGCTGATATCGCTCGAATCGACATCTGAACCGGAGCTCTGACTGCACTCGCTTTCCATGTTATCCGCTGTTTTTTCTCAGGCAACTTCCCTGCGTGACGTCATCAAGCCAGCTGTGAAAGTGTGAAAAGGCCCACTTTGCTCCCATATTACGTGTGTTTCTGATCAGATTAGAATTTTTTCAATATTTTTTTCATACAAAGTGAAGTATGAACTATGATTTTTAAGGATTTTTAGACCAAAAAAAATTCCGTTTGGGTTGACCCTTAAAGATTTATACATCTCCTTTAACAGACAGGTCTCATACATTTTACTCATCGAGGGAGTATTGGCCATATCTAACAAAAAGTTATAACTTGATTTATAATCGTCAAAGACAATTCGCAAGGCTCTTTCAAGGAGTTTTTCGATTTTGTGCATTTGTGTTTTCGAATTTCCAAGCCATATCAAGGGGGAATAATTTAAATGAGAATGAACGAAACAGCGAAAAGCAGTGAGTTTTGTATTAAAATTTAAATACGGAGATATTCTTCTCAATGCGTTTATTTGGCGACTGGTCTTACGACAAACGTCAGCAACTTGCTTTTTATAGTCAAGATTTTTGTCTATACAGATTCCTAATAACTTAACCTGGTCTTCCGAAGGAATGACGTTTGTCGAAATTTGAAAATACTTGTTCGCCGTTTGATCAATATTTGTTGACGGTTTTCCTGCGTATAAGTGATGGAATTTTTCAGGATTGGCCTTCATTTGATTATTGAGGAACCACCGAATTGCAATTTCGCTGTCCTCTTTCAATATCTGATTTACAATGGTGAGCGTTTGAGCCCAAGCAACAAGTGTATTATCATCAGCAAAATTTGCCAATAACGACTGTTTTATAAAATAGACTATGTCGTTCAGAAAGATATTAAATAATACGGGGCCCAAAACTGAGCCTTGGGGGACGCCCTTAAATACCGTGCCCCAATCACTTCGGATTGGTCCAATCTTAACACGTTGAGATCTGCCTCTCAGGTAGCTGCTAAATAAAACAGCACTATCATTGGACATACCATATGCTAGTAACTTTGCTATGAGCAAGTCGTGGGGGAGGCTATCAAATGCCTTGGACAAATCCATTGTAAGCGCGCCCACGGCCGCACCCTTGTCCAGGGCATTTCTCCAGCCTTCAGTCAATCTTAAATAAAAAAGTTACGACGAGTAACTGTTTTTGTTCAGGCATTCAGGAATGTTAGTTTGCCCAGGCAGTCCGCTAACTGCCTTTGTCTATAGCTTTCCCGCGAAGACCTACTGTTTATTCATAAGAGCGAGAAAGAGCCAATCACGGGTGCACAGGAAACCCACGTGACCCGGGACCACACAAAGATAATCTATACTTCCATTCACTCTTTAGCCGGTCTTTGGTGATACAACAGCGTCTTTAGAATTTGTCACAGCTTCGAGTTTGTTCTGCTTGAAAAGTCTATTGAATTTTATTCTTACGCCGGTAACCCCTATTGGGTGAGTTCTTTCACAAAACACAAGAAGATTGTCAAGTATTTAAACGGTAAGTGATTTCGAAACGTACAATGAAAACCCTCATTCTCGGTCATTCAATTATTCGAAACTTGGAATCGTTTCTTTTATCGGGCGTAAACCCTTCTTTATCTGCTAATCTTCGCCTTTCCGAGTCGACAAATGTCCGGTTCCACGGTGTTGGAGGGCGGACGATCGCAAAAATTTGGGACTACGATCTTCAGGTCGTGTCATCATACCAGCCCGACATCGTCATTCTACAAGTAGGTTCGAACGATCTGGACTTGGAAGGAGCAGATGAGATTTCGGTAACGGTAATGAAATTTCTTCTTCTATTAGACCTTCTCCATAATCGCCTACGGGTGAGACTCATTGTTGTAAGTATGATTTTACCTAGATTACGGCCAAAAACGTCCGATTTCAACCGCAGAGCAGAGCTAGTGAACACCAGTCTATTCAATCGGTTAAAAGAACACCCATTTGCTTTCTTCTGGTGGTCGCCTCATTTTGCCAAGCCTAACATGCCAGCTAAATATTT
The DNA here is from genome assembly GCA_036873755.1 of Hanleya hanleyi. NCBI lineage: Eukaryota > Metazoa > Mollusca > Polyplacophora > Lepidopleurida > Hanleyidae > Hanleya > Hanleya hanleyi. The sequence goes on along the minus strand of JAVTVY010028020.1, from coordinate 7,741 downwards.
CTCCAGGGACGGGGTCCATTTAAACAACAGGGGTAATTATTATTTATATAAATCCATTCGGGGCTCAGTTTTAAAGGCCCTCAGACGCCTGCAGTAGTTTTACACTCAATCTTAATAACCAGCGATCATACGATAGAGAAGCATATAGGATTTTGATTTATTAAGATTGTTTTACACTAGTTCTAGTACGCAACGATTTGTACAAAGAAAAATTTAGTACTAGGCCTTTATGATTCGGTTAATTTGCTTTCCATCACTGTCGATTAACGTAACTCTTTATCCAAAGTGCCAACATTCAATTATCCCCCTGCTAGACGGTTGACACGCTAACACGTGGCAGATTTCTTTGTTCGCCCCTTTATTTCTGCACTCAACTCGGGCCATATCAGCTAGGCGGCGACAGGGGCCATAAATGGGGCAAAGTTACGTAACACGCTAACCCAGATTTTCCAGCACACGTGTTTGACTTTGCCACGTGTCACGCGATGATCTCGTCCAGTCCGCGAGGTCATGAAGGTCGCCAAAATGGCCGATGTAAACAAACAGTAACTGTAATGGGACCGGTTATCATAGCTTGCATAAATTTCAGGATGTTAGAATTTTAGTCATTTATTTAGTTTATTTTTTTATCTTGTTAACGTTAGGACACACTTCAGCTCCGGGTTAACCCCTATCTATTCCAGTCTACCATACACCTGTTAACTTTGAGAGGAACACCCCCCCCCCCGCCCCACTCTCATTTACAAATCTCTCATTTACAACTAATCTGTTTGTGGTATATGCGCAGTGCGGAAATCGCCAGTCGCTTGGTTACCCACCACCATAGTCAGTTAATCTCAGCCTGTGTGGTAATCGCCCGTGCTGTTTTATATACCTAATTTATAAATTGGAATGAATTGGCTTTCTTGACTGGGGTGATTATGTCCTGTCACAATATAACCTTAATATGTAAATGTAATATTTTATCTTAGTTTTAACATTTTCTGCATGTATTCATGTATAGAAATAAAGAATTGAATTGTTATATGCGCAGTGCGGAAATCGCCAGTCGCTTGTTTGTGTTTATGCGCAGTGCGGAAATCGCCAGTCGCTTGTCTTTGTATATGCGCAGTGCGGAAATCGCCAGTCGCTTGTTTTGTATATGCGCAGTGCGGAAATCGCCAGTCGCTTGTTTTTGTATATGCGCAGTGCGGAAATCGCCAGTCGCTGATTTATTCCCTCCAATTTACATTCAATCTCACTCTGTGCGATAAAAACGGCTTAATTTTTTTTTTTCTCTTTTTTTTTTTATGGCCTTAAGTATTTTACAGGTATGCCACCCAAGAGACGTGCTTCCGCCCGCGTGCAGGATGTCGTAGCGGCAGTTACTGGCAAACGCAGTAAACGGGGCAGACCATCTTCCCTTTCAGCTCCTTCTCTTGTAGCGCCTACCATCTCGGCAGAAATGAGGGAGGAGATAATTCAATTATCCACAGCGGCAGCCGTCGCTGCTGCCACACAAGCTGCCACAGAAGCCGTTCAAACAGCCTTTCTGTCTCGATCCGCTGCTATACACCAGCCAACAGCACTCGCAACAGTCAGCCATCCAACTGACGAGGTGAATGATTTAGTAGAACGGTCCGTCATCACGATGACAGGTGAGTCTCCACATATTGTACAACCCCAGGTGGCCGCCAATATTCAACAGGTCCCACTTGCGGCACATGTCTCAGGTAAGATTCAGGCAAAAATCAGGGCAGATGAATTTATAGAGCTCCACACTCTCGACCCCGATTGGAAGAATCAAGCTGCATACACGTTAACCCTTAGTGAACCCAATAGTGCCTCAGATACCAGTGCAGCTTCCCCTGCATTGGCTCGCATGGAAGACCATTACGACATCCTGCACGCGGGCGGAAGCACGTCTCTTGGGTGGCATACCTGTAAAATACTTAAGGCCATAAAAAAAAGAAGAGAGAAAAAAAAATTAAGCCGTTTTTATCGCACAGAGTGAGATTGAATGTAAATTGGAGGGAATAAATCAGCGACTGGCGATTTCCGCACTGCGCATATACAAAAACAAGCGACTGGCGATTTCCGCACTGCGCATATACAAAACAAGCGACTGGCGATTTCCGCACTGCGCATATACAAAGACAAGCGACTGGCGATTTCCGCACTGCGCATAAACACAAACAAGCGACTGGCGAGTAGTAAACCAGCTGTCAGGCAAAGTAACCTCGTCATTGAGATTTGGACTTGGAAGTCCAAAAAAGGTCAGTTTAGGCCATTGTATGTATCAGTGTTGGCGTTGTAAATTCCTGTAGATTATATCCGTATTTTTTAAACTCTAAATAGATTTTTCTGTTGGACAATATTCATAAATATCTCCCCCGTTTTGCGGTAGCGATAATGCACGTCACCGGTATTGAGAATTTCAGCTTTTATGAATAGCCATGTTTCAGGCATAGATACGCCAGAAATCTATATATATATATAAACTACCGACATAGTATTCAATATCTCCCAGAAAGTAATTCTATGACACAAACACCTCATTTTCATAACAAACTACAACCAAATCGGTCTCTAAAAAGTTTACACTTGAAAGTTTTCTTTTGAGGGGAGGTAACTTTTATCAACCAGTGTTAAATTATGTTGAGAAATTATTAACATAGCCTTATTAAAATACTCTTCAATTCAAGTCATTTGGCATCGGTAAACCCTGAAATGTATACCATGATCTGCTTCTTTCGTCTAGTGATGGTATCTGTTTGGTTCCAGATCACGGGGGCTGAACAAAGAATGTAAAATGTGATCATATGGCAAATAAATGCCCAGTGGTAGGCCTATGTCCAGGGCTTAAAAATATTTTTTAAAATGCTATTAACTCAATGAATAAGGTTAGAAAATAATATTGAGCTCTCCGTAGAGTATTTGAATTAGTTTTTTTTACATATATATATTGAAGATACAAAAAAAGAGAGAAAAAAAATCTTACAATATGGATGAACACAGTTATTCCAAATCAAATGTGTCAAAGAATCACATACAATGATTACAAGGAGAGAAATTTGTTCCATCCACTCTGCACTATTGGAAAAGGAACACAGTTATGCCAAAGTTTCTACATCAGAAAGTGTGAACGCAACAGCTGCTTGCACTTTTGTGCAACAATCCAGCTAAGTTTTAGATGTTCCAGGAGATGAATTTTTTTTTTTTTCACTGTATTGGCTCAGCTCTCCATGGTGATATTTCATGGCATAGTTACTGTAGATTTGTTTTTGACAACTGGTGGGACTCACAAAAAGATGTGTTGCTTCATCATGATAAACATTCCCAATCCCAACAAGGTTACAGGAAGAACATGGTGCTAGGTGATGGGTGGACAACAGCTTGTGAAATACATGCTGCAACTATTTGTGTATGGCTAAAAGGGACAAAATCCAACCCGAACACCCACCTTCCTGAAGCCTGCATCAGTGTACATGAATATTCTGCTGATAAACCAAAAACAGAGACCATAAATCTTTTATTGGACAGTTGTCACTTCATAATTTTCAAAGGAATCATATTGGTCAATGATTAATTTCTGACAAATAATAAAAATTATTTTTGTCAGTCTAGATGCCCATTACTTAACTCTACTCTTATACCAGTGCAGAAAAACTGTAAGTCCTGAGCTCCCTCTTCATCAGTGATTATTAGACTCCACCAAGCACCAACTTTCTATATTCATCATATTTGAATATATTTGAAATTATCTGATCTATTACAGCTAGCCACATAGAATACTGAACCTTGACAGGGGATATTTAACAGGAATGTAATTTAATACATTCAGTGCCATATATTGTAAAATGAATAGTACAACTGTGGGCATTTTCTAGAATTTTCATTCATCATATTGGTTGGGCTTTATTTTGTCCAGCTCTGTGTTTTGTCAATATCCAGTTGAATATAGATCTCACCTAAATTAATACTTACGATTATGTAGCAGAAATCATAGAAGAAGTTATTCTCCCCCAGTCCATATCATAGTTTCCACATCATAGTTTCAAAAACTATGATGTGAAAGTCATAAATATGAGAATTGTATATAATAAATATAATAATATATATTTAAATATAATAAATAAATCATAATATATAATCAAAAAAAAAATCTTATTTTGTATTTTATAATATATAATATATTTCATGTATTTAATAAATATAATAATTTGAATAATATTCATTATGTGATGAAACTCCACATCATAGTTTCCACTTGAATGAATGATATTAAGGCCTACCACAACTTTCCCACACCATTTATTTGTCTGCTTATTGGCTTATTTTTGGACAAGTAAAGCAGAGGCTAATGCAGTTGGTCAGAAAAATTGATTTGAAATAATTATTATTAGGCCTGATTGACTGATACTTAAATCGAGACTAGGTGGGGGTCGCCCTAGCCCAAAAACTTCTGGCTCGTGGTTCTGAGGGTCGTGGCCATCACTATATTTTACCAAACACAGTCGAGTTTTCCCGGCTATAGAAATTTCACGGTTTATATCCAGGGTTGACTACAAATCCCTGGAATTAGGCTGGAATCCCAGGAATTATGCTGGAAACCCATGAATAATGTCCATGATCACAATATTCTGGACAGCATGAACAATCCATAGACGATCTCCATGAAATCCGTGGATGATGTCCATGGACACTATGGTTCATGATGTCAATGGAAACCATGGCATATGAGAATTCAGCATGGAAATTGGACTTAGAAAAATTTTGTTAAAAAACAGGCTGGAAAAACCATGGACATTGTGGACTTAGACAATTTTTCACAGAAATAAGTGTGGAAAATGCAAGTTGCACTATTTCTTGTGTTCTGAAATGGGCAGTAACTTTATCAATCTTGGTAACCAAGATGATACATGTATATCGGAAAAATACCATGTAGTAGTAATGCTGTGAGAAATATGTGTGACCTGTCTTGTCGTTATTTTCTGAGATCTCATACAACAAGCCAATGACAATTCGACTTCTTTAATTTGACATTGATTGGCATTTGGTTCACTTTCAACTTTTTGGAGAAGAACGTTTACCACAATCTATGTCTGAATATGATATCTTATTCACATATGCTTCCTACCACACTATATTGTTGCACAATTCTAATTGCAATTACAAGGGACTTATAGTTTCATTTCAGCAGTGACTTGCATAATCTTTTTCACTACTTGTACCAATTTTAGTAATCTCGGACAGGGGTATGTTAATTTGACACATTGCTCAAATTTTAAAGCAAAATTTCAAATACGAGTCATCTTCAACCCTGCCTATATGGTTTATACATGTACAATTTAGTTATATACAAATTGGTTACAATATTTTTCATCACCAGAATGACCACATTATTAAAAACCACATTACCAGGTTTTACTACACTCCACATAATGTAGAATGTTGCAGTCGTAATGATTTGGAATATAAAAGACTTAGATCGCACAGTGGTATTCTAGTCTAAGAGTTTGTCTGGAAACTTATTCACTACACTCAATAATAAGCAGGTAGTACACAATGTTCTGTTATCAATGTAATGTTCTGAGACATTCACAACTTAATCTGTAAGTGATTTAGAAGGGCTTCTGCACATTTCTGCAACTGAAGGTGCTGCAAAGACTTCTGCCCATATTGCAGAACTTTGATAATTGTATATACTCTGTGGAATTCCTGATACTTTAATATGGTGTATTTCAGTATTACATTAATAAGCTGACAATGAATATATTCAAGGGTAGTAACATTTACATCCACAAAAATGGCACTGAAATAAACCCCAACTATTATCTTGACAATTTAACACCAATAAATTAAACTAGAATGTGGCCTAACATATATTGATCCATATAATCATAGCAATTAGTCATTTCATGCAGATGTTTAATATTCAAAATGATTATTCTATGTCTCATGATGGGATTTAGTGCCTGCATATATGGAGGCAGAAATCCAGATATATTCGGTTACATGAACCAGTTGTCAAAACGAGTTGATCTGCAGCAATACTGCAGGAAACATGGAAACCTTGGACATGGAATCCCTGGCCAGTGTCCATCCTCGTCCATCAAACCCTGGACAGTGTCCATCTTCGTCTTAGCTCCGGTGTAGCCTTGTTCCATACTACGTGAGAACAACGCTACGGCCGCAAGCCAGTCACCAGATCGAGTTGTTGGGAAATTGCCGTACGGGCAATATTTGCCAGACCAATTGATCATAACCAATAAAATAATTCGATCCTATGTCCACTTACCTTTCATAAAAATCCTTGTTTATGAGTGACCGTCCGTTTTTAGCTTGGCAAGAGATCGAAACTCGGACGAGGGGGTTATACTGTCCATGTAAAACTTTTCGATGTAAAGATGGCGGCGATGTGGACAGTTTTATCCCCCCTCGTCCGAGTTTCGATCTCTTGCCAAGCTAAAAACGGACGGTCACTCATAAACAAGGATTTTTATGAAAGGTAAGTGGACATAGAATCAAATTATTTTATTGGTTATGGTCAATTGGTTCGGCAAATATTGCCCGTACGGCAATTTCCCCAACAACTCGATCTGGTGACTGGCTTGCAGCCGTAGCGTTGTTCTCACGTAGTATGGAACAAGGCTACACCGGAGCTATCCTCGTCTGTGAAAACGCTGGACAATTTGTCCCTCGTTGTCCATGGAAACCCTGGATAATGTGTCCATCCTCGTTCATGGAACCCCTGGACTACGATATCCTGCCTTTCTCAAAACAAATTTTCATACCCTGGATTTAGAGCATGGAAACACCCTGGAAAACTGTCTGAATACTCCAGGGTGTTAGGGTCATTTTTTTCCATGGAAACCCTGGAATTTCTATAGCCGGGTAAGGGTCGCCCGTGTCTCTCTCCCACAATGGTGTCCCATCTTACAAGCATAATTAAGATAACAAACAGCATTGTGGGAACATAGCACCATGTGATTTTATCTTGTAGCACCAGTAAAAATATAATCATCGAGTTAAGGAGTGGATTAACAGATAAACAATAACAACAACAAAAGTTATAGTTGTCCATTATGGGTATAGTTGCACATATCCTGCGCTCACTTTTAGGCTTTGCCTACTACATATTACCTTTGACCGAATTTCGAACGATCTGCACAAATTCGATAGTACTCGCCGCAACGGATATAGCCGCGCGCTAAACAGTTGCCGAAACGAAAATTAAACCCTATAACTGGAGTGGACACGGATGCCAAAGATATTAATTCTTTTGGACCTTACCTTTCGTCATCCATTATGGGTTGTTGTTTATCCGTAAATCCGCTCTTAACTTGATGAGTATTTTCTTAGGGGGAGCGAGCCCAATATGAAAAAGGGGCGGGGGGTCATTGGCAACTTTGCCCCCCCCCCCACTCAATAATTTTAACTGTCGTGCCTTGAAATGGGTCAGATATGTTGTGTAGGCCGGGAACCGTTTGAAATTCCAAAATTCTCACATCTTCAGAAGCCCTAAGTATTGGCCGTGTTTACATTTGAAACACTGAAATATGCGATCATGTCTCAACTCTATAAAGTTCGCTCTGTCTAACCAACGAACAGCACAATGTCCATCAATAGTTTGTGTCCATAAAGCACTGGAACTTTTCACTTGGGTGGGGTGGGTATAGCTGACAAATATCATCGGCGAATTATTTTCGAAGCAACGTGGGGGAAATTCCATTGAAGAACGCCGATTGGATTTTTTTTT